>JACXGI010004916.1:0-35727 GCA_016801175.1 Esox masquinongy
TCACAGCACACACAGTTCTTATAGCATGAGCCCCCTACCCTAAATTTTATGGTTCAGGGAGCGGTTCCTACCATATATGAGTGAGATATATGTTGTTTAACACATCTTTCATGGCAGCTGCCGTCTTCGGGTTTCCCTGTTGTTATTCCAACCAATCGACTTCTAGCTTTAGCGTCTTTTCCCTTATTTGGCATTCTGCACGTTTATTACCGAATTCCAAAGGGGTCTGTTCTTGCTCCCAGCTATTCTAGTGAGATTAACATCCTGTCACCCCCTCCTCTAATGCAGTTACAATATCTCTTAGTTCTACTTAGCCTCTAGCAGACTTGCATGTTATCTTAATGCTATTGCCCCACAGTTCCTCGCAATTTCCAGCTTTTCTCAAAAAAGGCTTTGCCAGTAAATCTGCCACCAAATCCATTTCTTCTCCTCCATTGCGTGTTAAAAAACAACAGGGCTCAGTACAAATCTAAAGTAAAGCACTACATCTTAAAATCTAAACCTCATGAAAGAAAGTTAAAATAAATCTTAGATGTTCCTACATTAAGTCCTAACTAGTTTTACCTCAGTTAGGTAGCTGGATCTCCGATCACACCACTGAACAATGCACACGTAGGCAACTAGGCAAGCTAGAAGGCTGCTACATGTCAAAGAATAGGCTCATTATGGCAAACTCGAAATCTGATTGTTGAAGAATACGACTATCAACAACATCCTCCCCAATTGCTTCAACAGAAGATGGGATTCACTAGAATTTCTATCGGCCTCAGGGTAGATTTTGACCCGGAGAGAGCACATGTGGACAATCTAATTGGAAAAAAGCTCTGATTTATCTGAGCTGCACTGGAAACAGCACAACCGAGGGAGAGAACAGCAATGGAACTACGTCAGTAGACTGATGGGAATGAATTTTGTAAAATACATATAGCGTTAATGAAAATATATATTAAATTATAAAAATATAATTTTCTGATTCTGACATCACTATTTCCGATTCTGACAGCAAAAAAGGCCTCTGGTCAGCAGCAGTTTTGAAAAATATCTTCTTTTATACCAGATAATAACTTTATCAAGTTGTCAATGTTTTGCAGTTATTAGCGACATAAAATGTTAACTAGCATGTCATTAATTACCATTTCTGAAATTCCTGACGTAGTTAAAAAATACAACCCCGTTCCCAATTATTGTCTACCTTACTATTTTGTTCAATTGCATTATATTTAGTTTTTATCGATGTTGCAAATCATTATTGTCGTATAAGAAAAAAGACTGTTCAACTTTACATTACATGATGTCTGGTTTGTCGCACATGTAGTATTTCACGATTTGCAACTAGTCTGCTAAATTTCGCTTATCAAACAAAGTCAGATACAGGAGACAAGATGAGTGACTCAGAGACAGGAAGGTTATCAAGATTTGAAGTTCCGGTCAGATTGGCGAATTGTCTTGTTCAACAATCTTTGATAGCAGAGATCTTTGGTCCCAGAATCCAGTGCAATGTATATAAAAATGGCTGCACCCAGAAACAGTAATTAGCCAAACAATCTCAACATTACCTTCATAAATGTGTTTTTCAATGATCGTATTTGTCCATTACTAAATATCGGAATTCATTATTTTTCACAATCTTTAGTGAAATTGAGAATAATCACGTAAATAAAGGCATTATTAACACACAAACCATTTTCTGACTGTTAGCATTTTTTATTGATACAAGTGGAGTGATCCTCAGGAACATAACACATCTTAGAAGGTTGCTCAATAAATATTCAGTATACTGTTTAACAGAACTACTGCCCAAAATAGTTTCAAAATATAATTTTAACCAGTCGAAATCAGAATACTGCTCCATATCTAATAAGCAACATGGTGTTATGGGCTGCTGTGGTGGCAATTTTTGTTGTGTTATAATATACAATTCTGGAATTGTCAATGCATACTGAAATAATGTGCATTAAGAAATCATGCTGATTGGGCCATCAGTGATATTTTAAAACTTAGTTGTGAAAAGGTTTAAATCTGTAATTTGATGCTATGGAAATAGAATTTTTCGCTAATTCAGAATTGCTAAAAAACATTTACGCCTGACTTAATGGGACCCAAATGCAATAGATGGACTTATATACCTCTTTTCAAGATTTTATTTTGAACATGGTGAGCGTGGTGAGCTTGCAGATGTGGGAAACCTCAATAGCGCCACCATGTCTATACATGTGCAAAACCACGCTCTTGCGCATGTTCATCTGTCAATAGTGGACATTTTTTTGACATACTGGGCTGGCTGATATTCCTTTTGAGGACCTTGGTCCCTAGATGCCAAATATCAAAGGACATGAAGATCGGACATTTGGTGCCAGAGGAGTTAATTTTTTAGTGTTTTTCAAAAAATCCAAAATGGCGGAAAATCCATCATGGCAGACTTTATGAGTCCCAATGGCAAAAATGTTCATCGTAAGGGGATACACCTATGTACCAATTTTTAAGACTCTAAGTCACAAGTGGTGGGTGTGGTGAGCTTGCAAAATGTGCAACTTTGGAGGCTTGTGACAGCGCCACCATGAGGCCGACATACATGCCACTGCACCAGAAGTTGTGGCCCTTGGCCCTTTACTACCATAAAAATTTGGGCACCTTTAAGCCATTTTATGTCACAGGAATTTGCAAAAAACACCTATTTTTGCCATAATAATAATAATAATTAAAGCGGTAAGCTGCATTGACCGTGTTTCAGCATTCAGCTACTATTGGCCTTATTTCACCACTTGTGCCTTGAGAAATCCATGTGCACCATCTATTCATATATTCTCGAAATAAAGCATGAATCATGTTTCTTGTTCAGTGGTGCCCCCATGTGGCCAAACTGAGCCATAGTTCATACATTAGCTAGATGCATTACCCTGATTATGTGTGCCAAAAGTAAATCACACTCAGTGCATACGTTACATCGTAATGGTGTTGTGGACATGTACATCAAATGATTTTATCATATCATCAACTGTGTCTGATTTATATGCATATATGTGTAAAACAAAACCAACTTGAATGTTTATTGGTGAATAGTGACCACATTTTTTGACATACAGGTTCAGCTTATCCATCTTTTACAGAACTTGGTCTATAGAAGCCAAATATCAAAGGACGTGAAGATCAGATATTTGGTGCTATATGGAGTTTTATTTTAAGCGTTTTTCACACAATCCAAAATGGCGGAAAATCTAATATGGCGGACTTTGGGCAAAAATGTTCCTTGTGAGGAGATGAACTTATGGAACAAGTTTCATAAATCAAAGACACAGTGCATGGTGTGTCCTAGATTCACCCAACTTATTGTGGGAAGCTTGTGCAAGGCTAGCTGAAACATTTGACCCAAGTCAAACAATTTAAAGGCAACGCTACCAAATACTAATTGAGTGTATGTCAACTTCAGACTCATTGGGAATGTGATAAAAGTAACAAAAGCAGAAATAAATCATTCGCTCCACAATAATACGGACATTTCATATTCTAAAAAAAAAGTGGTGATCGTAACTGTCCTAAGACAGGGAGTTTTTACTAGGATAAAATGTCAGCAATTGTGGACAACATAGTTTGGGCTAAGGTGTATGTAATTGTCCGACTTCAAGTGTATGCACCATGTGACAACATACATCACTAATGAGCTGTAGGCTAAGCAACAAGGTTATAGGCTAAGCTCAATTGCTGCATGCCCCCGACCTGTGTAAATACTAAAACAAAGAAAGTAGCTAGTCAAGAATTCACTGGGACAATAAATGTACAGTACTAGTGAAACATTTGTACACACCGACTCATTCAAGGATATTTCTTTATCTTTAATATGGTCCTCTTGCTAGAATGATAGTGATGACTTCAACACAAATATCACATGGAATCATGTAGTAACCAATAGTGTTAAACAAATCAAAATACATTTATATTTTAGATTCTTCAAAGTAGCCACCCTTTTGCCTTGATGACAGCTTTGCACACTCTTGGCATTCTTTCTACCGGCTTTATTAGGAAGTCAGCTGAAATGTTTTTCCAACAGTCTTGAAGGAGTTCCCACATTTGCTAAGCACTTATTGGCTGCATTTCCTTCACTCTGCGGTCCAAATCATCACAAAACATCTCAATTGGATTTGGGTCTCGTGATTGTGGAGGCCAGGTTATCTGATGCAGCAGCACCATTTTCCTTCTTGGTCAAATAGCTTGATACACACAGTCTCCTCTGAACAGTTAATGTTGAGATGTGTCTGTTACTTGACCACTGTGAAGCTTTTATTTGGGCTGCAATCGGAGGTGCAGTTAATTGCCAATTTCTGAGACTGCTAACTCTAATGGACTTACCCTCTGCAGCAGAGGTAACTCTGGGTGTGAAGTCTTGAATGTGCCTTGTTTTCCTTTGTTGTTTTGAACGTAGCCCATCCATTTCCCATTATTGTTTGCACCTGTGTCTCGTTTACCCTCTATATGAGTTCTGTGTTCTGTCATTCCTTGTGAGGTATTGTTTGTGTTTGCAACTCTGCTGAGCCTTCTATTCCCTAGCATTCCATTGTCTGAGCCGAGTACTATGTAAGTCTGTTTGGTATCCTGACCTTTGCCTGCCTACTGACCGCCCCTCCGGATTTCCCCACTTGTTCTTCAGCCTCCTACCTACGTGCGCCGCCTGTTACCGACCATTTGCCTGCTCTTTGACTTTGCTACAGCCTGTTCCTTTTGCTCTGCCATTTTTCTCTCCCTAAAAAAGGGGTCCTGCGCTCTGCGCTTGGATCCATCCCTCCATCCAACTAGTCTGTGTGCAATCATTACACTGGGTCTACCTTTCTTGTGGCGGTCCTCATGAGAAACAGTTTCATCAAATCTTCCGGATTACCTGAACTTCATGTCTAAAAGTAATGATTTACTGTAGTTTCTTTTTGATTATTTCAGCTGGTCTTGCCATAGTATGGATTACCAAATGTATACCAAACCTACCTTGACACAAAACAACTGATTGGCTAAAACGCTATATGAAGTAAATAATTCCACAAATTAAATAATTCCACAAATTAACTTCTAACCTTCACACCTTTTAATTAAAATGTATTCCGGGTGACTACCTCATTAAGCTTGTTGAGAGAATGCAAAGAGTTTGCAACGCTGTCATCAAGCCAAAGGGTGGTTATTTTAAACAAATGTATTTTGAGCAGTTTACCACTTGTTTTTGTTACTATGTGATTCCATGTGTTATTTCATAGTTTTTATGTCTTTACTTTTATCATACAATGTGTAAATTATGAAAAATAAAGAAATACACTTGAATGAGTAACTGTGAACTATTGCTCTTTCAGTGAATGTGGAAACACTGCAGTACAAAGGAAGTGGGAGCATCAGCTAAACATTTCGACTATTGACTTGCTATCATGCAATCATCAAGTATACTTAGTCACATTGTACCTAGCCACTTAGCAATTTCTCAGTCTTCAGCTCCAGGGCCACCAGCCAACTGCACGTCCTAGTCGTGATGTTTGGTTCTAATGTACTAATTAGTAACAACATTCCTGTTTAGTGTCACAACGTTCTGTTACCGGAGGTATTACAAACAGTAATGTTACCTCCAATTAGCTACGTAGTGTTAGCTAATGCTTATATCATTACCAGCCAAACGTTTTAGCAACATGTATACTTTAGCTAATACAACGTTAGGTAATGCTAACTAAATAGCTACCATAAGGTAACATCACTGTATTGTTTGTAAATATGTTTCCTAGTAGAATGTGTTCATTTAAACTGAAACAGTGAATGGGATCCTTGTAAGAAATGGCGTTGAGCTTGCCTGCAAACTCAGTCACAGCTGAAGGACAAAGTTGTCTTCTTTGTCAGAGTAATCCGATGAAAAAGTCGCACTCGCGCCACACTCCCAATCAGTGGCCAAAATTATATGACACCCGGGTTGGTTTCCTAATTCCATTGACTGAGAATGGGAAACTGTTTACTTGTTGAACCAAAGAATCCTTGGCTCTGGCATGATAAAAAAAATTGGCAGACACTGACTGTCTCAGACACCTAATATAGTGACTAAAATCTCCACAATGTTTCATGACTCTGAGTTACATGGCTGATTTTTGGTGAATTTCCTAACATCGGTGACATTTGTAATGCCACCATGAGGGTTAGATGTGCGAACCTCTGAGGGTTCATTCCTGGCCTAGTTGATTACCAGTATAGCAAGCTTCAGATCTCTGGGATATTTCCCATTTGGGATCCCATTTGGGATTTATAGCCTTATAAAATTAGAGCTACACCTATGTCAAATTCAATTACTGATTGCAGCCATTCATCAAGACGGAGCTAATGGGTTCCAATAGCAAATATGTTCCCTGTGAGTATATGGCGTTGTCCACCATTTTTTCATTCTCTATGTCAAACAGAGTGAGTGGTATGAGCTTGCAAATTTGTCCGTTTCAACATCGTCCCCGTGTGGTTGATAAAAAATTTCTTGCAGTCATTTTTGCCATATCGTCATTGTCAACATATTCACCCAGTAGAATTACAATGCCATTATTCTTGTAATAGTTGTGTGCATATATGTTCCAAACCACACCCACGCACATGTTCATTGGTCAACAGTGGCCATGTTTTTTGCCTCACTTGCCTGGCTTATAGAGCATTTGAAGATATACTATAGGAGTAGCTTAAAAAGCATTTTTTAAATATTCAACATGGCCGAGAAACTATAAGGGCAAAGCTAATGGTTCCCAATTTCAATTATGTTCCTCTTAACGGATTGGAATTATCTACCACTTTTCATGTCTCTAACTGAAATGGGGTGAATGTAGTGAGCTTGCAAACATGGAAAACCTCAATGGCGCCCCGTGTGGTTGACATAAAATTGCTTGCAGTCATTTTTGTCGTATCAACTTTGTCAACATATTGACCCAGAACAATTTTAATGTCATTACCCTTGAGGTAATAGTGTTCATATGTGTTCAAAACCACACCCACACACATGTTCATTGGTCAATAGTGGCCATGTTTTTCACCACACTTCCCTGGCTTATAGAACATTTGAAGACATTGGTCCATAGATGCCAAATGTCAAAGGATGTGAATATTGGACATTCCATGCTATAGGAGTAGCTTATGAAGCATTTTTCAAATATTCAAAACGGCTGAAAAAACGTAAGGGCTGAGCTAATGGGTCCCAGTTTCGAAAGGTTTGGAGTCTGTATTTTTTAAGGCTTAAGAGATACTGTTGGTGAGGGTAATTAGCATAAATTAGCATACATGGCATAGTTAAAGCTAATAAGCATTACCAATGACTGATCTCGTGTCTGTAGCTCGAACGGTTCAAAATATACAGCCTAGTAGTTAATAAAAACGAATTATGCTAATTAGCATATGTAAAATCGATAACCATTTCTTAATGTGCAGTAGGGATAGCTTACGAACGGTTCAAAAGATACAGAGGAATAGTTCATTCACGCTAATTACACTAAGTAGCATACGTAAAATCAATTAAGGTTTCATCATATGAACTGGGGATAGTCTAAACGTTTGAATGAGAACCAGTTTCGTTTCTGTAGCTCAATCGGTTCAAAAGATACAGCCTAATAATAAATTCATGCTGAATATGCTAATCAGCATATGTAAAGATACAGCCTAATAGCTAGTCAACACTAATTATGCCAATTACACTTATTAGCATCTGTAAAATCAATAAACCTTTCTTCATATGAACTGGGCATAGGCTAAACTTGTGAAACACAGTTGGTTTTGTCTAATTAGCATAAGTAAAATCAATAAACGTGTCATATGAAATGGGAACAGTCTAAACTTTTGAATGGGAATCAGTTTTGTGTCTGTAGCTTGAACGGTACAAAAGATACAGGCTAATGGATAATTAATGCCAGTTACGCTAATTTGCATATGTAAAATCGATTAACATTTCCTAATTTGATGTAGGGATAGACTAATCTGGTGTAACAAAATTGGTTTCTTGTCTGTAGCTCGAACGGTTCAAAAGATACAACCTGATAGTAAATTAACGATAATTACGCTAATTAGCATATGTAAAATCAATTACCGTTTCTTAATTTGCAGTAGGGATAGCTTAAACGTGTAAAACAAATTTGGTTTCGTGTCTGTAGCACAAACGGTTCAACGGACACAGCCTAATAGATAATTAATGCTAATTACGCAAATTGCATACATAAAATTCATTATCATGTCATTATATGAACAGGGGATAGCTAAACTGGTGAAGCAAAGTTGGTTTCTTGTCTGTAGCTCGAACGGTTCAAAAGATACAGCCTAAAAACCAATAGATGCTGAATACGCTAATCAGCATAGGTAAAGATACAGCCTAATAGCTAGTCAACACTAATTATGCTAATTACGCTAATTAGCATCTGTAAAATCAATAAACATTCCATCATATGAACTGGGCATAGGCTAAACGTGTGAAACAAAGTTGGTTTCGTGTCTGTAGCACGAACGGTTCAAGAGTCATTCTCAGTTATATCCTAACGATGTAAATTAGCAATTATACAGTCAATTGTTTATAAACATGTAATAGAGTTCTTATTTAGGACAGCCTTAAACCTTTAAAGTTGTTATCAAAGGTTGATTGGCCCAAAAGCATGAACAATTTGAATTGAAATCTCTGTATTACTTTGGCTCTCATTGAAACACATGTTAATTTATGCAAGATTTGAATGTTAATTACTACAAAAGTAAACATAGTATCAAAAATCTGAATACAAGCAACTCGAGTTGGGCCAGACTGAACATCTTGGTGTTGTTTTGGAATTGATAGCTTAAAAAATGTAGGAGGAGATGCATCTAGAATTTAAGACTAGGTTCTCATTGAAACCCATGTTAATTTATTCAATATTTGAATGTTTATAATTACAAAAGTAAACATAGTATCAAAAATCTGAATACAAGCAACTCAAGTTTGGCCAGACTGAACATCTTGGCATTGGTTTGGACTTGATAGCTTAAAAAATGTATGCGTCTAGAATTTTGAGATGCGTCTAGAATTTTTGACTTTTTTACCATTCAAGTCTATGGACACTTTTCTATGGACACTTTTTTTCCCATTGAAATACATTGGTGGCTCATTTAAATATTGATATAGTTTAAAAAGTATAATGGCTATCAAAAAGATCTGCTCAAGCAACCCGTGTTCGAGCATGTGGGACGTTTTGGAGTTGGTTTCGTGTTTATAGCTTTTACTGTTTAGGCTGGAGAGCTGGAGGAATAATAATAAGAAGAAGAAGTATGGGAGAAACCTATAGTTGTGCTTTGCCTTTGGCAAGCACACCTAATAAGAAGAAGAAGTAGTATGGGAGAAACCTATAGTTGTGCTGTGTCTTTGGCAAGCACACCTAATAATAAGAAGTAGTATGGGAGAAACCTATAGTTGTGCTTTGCCTTTCATGCATTAGGATTTATTCAGAATAGACAAGAATTCTGGAAACTCATAGAGGAACATTGTGTATGGCCCGGGGGGCCTGTAAATAGTAGCTATGAAAAACGATTTATCAGCCTGGTTAGCTTTCATGAGTAAAATTGCAAAATAATTAGAACCAGTGATGTTTAAGTGTAAAATTATATTTACTGTCATAAATATTAGCAACACCCCCCCTTTTCGGGATGCGTCATGCTTCATTTAGGGCTGTAAAATAATCAGGCTTTAGCCATGAACTCTGTTTTCAGCCAGCGATTGAGTTGCAGAAGTCTGCTGTAGAGCTCGTCACTACTCCTAGCTGGTAATTACTCAATGCCAACACATCTTTCTAGCTAAGTTACGCTGATGCTTTGTTCTGCTTCATAACCTCTGACTGTTTCATCCTAGGTCATTGGTGCCAACGTGAATAACAATATCTCTGTACCCTCTGTACTTGCCAGTTTTAGGCTTTGCTAGCACCAACCCCAGATTTGCACCTACGTCGGCTGAATCTTTAGTCTAATACTGCGAGTAATGGAATCGCCAATTACGAATGGTTATAAACCCCTCCATCGCCCTGCATTCGGTAAGGCAGATCACACATCAATTTTGCTCCTCCCATCCTATAGACAATGCCTAAAACAAGACAAAACGGTTTCTCAGACAGTTCAACGCTGGAATGGGAACATTTATGAATACACAGACTCTGTCTCAGCATATATCTCCAAATGCATCAACAATGTTGTCCCGAGGGTCAGTGTCAGGACTTTCCCTAACCAAAAGCCCTGGGTAAATGGTAATGTCCGTGCTTAGCTCAGAGCGTGGTCCTCCACCTATAGCTCTGGGGACCTGGAGGCTTTGAGGAGCTCCAGAAATGATCTACAGAAGGCTATCAGAGATGGAAAGAGAATACAGGGATAAGTTGGAGTCTAACTACCACAGCTCTGACCCCAGATGCATGTGGGGTAGACTGCAAAACATCACAAACTACAAAGGGAGGAATAGCAGTGATGCCCGTCCCGCCGCCTCGCTCCCTGACGAGCTCAACACCTTCTATGCACGGTTTGAGGCGACCAACACAATTCCTTCAGTGAGGCTTGCTGAGCACCAGGACAAGTACACTGTCCCTAACCACGGCTGATGTAAGGAGAGTTTTTAAAGTGAACCCTCGGAAGTCACCAGGGCCAGATGTCATTCCACTGACCAATTAGCGGGTTTTTCACCTCCATATTCAACCTCTCCCTGTCTGTCTGTAGTCCCCTCTTGCTTCAAACAGACCACCATCGTCCCTGTACCGAAGAAATCTTCCATCACTTGCCTGAATGACTACCGCCCTATAGCAGTGCTTCGAGCGGCTGGTCAGAACCCACATCTGCTCCACCCTTCCTGACACCTTGGACCCCTTTCAATGTGCATGCTGTCCCAGTAGATCTACGGACGATGCCATCGCCTTGACGACACACACCGCCCCCTCTCCCACCTGGAAAAAGGAAACACATACATGAGGATGCTGTTTGTGGACTAGAGCTCTGCATTCAACACTATTGTGCCTGACAAGCTTGTTCCTAAGCTCAGAACCCTGGGACTTAACACCTCTCTCTACAATAGGATCCTGGACTTCCTGACGGACAGGCCCCAGGTGATGAGAATGGACAACCTCACCTCCTCTACACTGGCCCTGAGCACTGGATCCCCTCAGTGCAGCGTACTTAGTCCCCTCCTGTACTCCCTGTTCACGCATGACTGCGTGGCCACACACAGCTCCAACATCATCCTCAAATTAATGGACGACACTACGATCTTGTGTCTCATCTCCAACAACGATGAGACCACTTACAGAGAGGAGGTAAAAAAACCTGGCTACATGGTGCTAGGACAACAACCTCTCTCTGAACATCCGCAAGACTAAAGAGATGATCATGGACGTGGCAGAGTGGGGGTCATGCCCCGATACACATTGATGAAGCTGAAGTGGAGAGAGTCTTCGAATTCAAGTTTCTCGTTGTGTTCATCAACTTGACCTCACTTGGTCCAGACAAGCAAACTCAGAAGTGAAGTCTGCCCAAAAATAACTATACTTCCTGAGGAGACTCAAGAAATGTGGCATGTCTATAAAAACTCTTACCAACTTCTACAGGTGCACCATTGAAAGCATCCTCTAAGGCTGCTCCGCTGTAGTCCACAAATCCCTTCAGAGGGTGGTAAAGTCTGCGGAGCTCATCATCAGCTCCCATCTCACCTCCGTGAAAGGCATCTACCATACACAATGCCTGAGGAAAGCACGGAACATCATCAAAGATCACAGCCACTCTGGCTATGGTGTGTTCACACAGCAGCCGTCTGGTAGATGCTACCGGTGCCTTGGGGCACACACTTCCGGACTCAAAAACAGTTTTTCCTGTTTTTCCGGACTCAAAAATCAAAACAGTTTTCCCTCAGGCCATAAGGCTCCTCAACCAGCAACACTGGTCCATGATTATACTGATCACACACAAATTTTCCAGATGCTCTGATGTAGTGAGTTGTAGGGAGAGGGGAGTGAGTTTGAGGGAGAGGGGTGTGGGGTTGGTAGAGGGGATGCCGTCAGTTCCAGAGGTCACATAATGCGTCAGAGCATTTCACCCTCTTTTTATTAATTAAATAAAAGCATCTGACAAGTCCATGGCAGTCATCTTATCTGCCTTCGGTCCGTCAATGGCCACCCTGCAGCACATGTCAAGTTGGTCATTCTTGAGCCGGGTTCCTGGCCCTATGACGGCTGCTCTTTTCCTTTGACGTCCTACAAAATAATAATGTTAATAATAACAATATTAATTCATGTAATTCTATTCCATTTTCAGCCTCTCTGTCTCAGATCTAGTGCTTACCTTCCTGCCTGCTATCCAGCTGCTTCTCCTAGCTCACCCTCTCTCTCACTATCCCTCCTTGAGCCTCTACCTGGGCCTGAGCGAAAAATAGATTAGGCCTGTAGAAATCACAGAAACACTTTATTTAGAAATATAGCCAATGGTTGGCTATTCTAAGAAACATTCACCTTTCTCCCTCATCTTCCTCTCGCCTTTTAAAGTAGGCTGTGTTTGTGCCTGCTCTGTTTGTTACCCAACCACGGCAATCGCCTATTGATGCGCTGACAGTGGCCAGTAAGAAATACATCTGTAAATATACTAAATTTACCTCACAGGTGATCCAATCTGAAGGCTCTGTGTTACGCATGCAGGTACCCTGTATGTGTATTTGTGTTTTTCCCCTCCTTCTGCCCTAAACACAGGTGTCCCTTATGTTCCTGATTGTGGTCGTTAGTGTGTCCCACCTGGCAGTTATCAGTTCATCTTCTGACTGCTGAGGGGGACCAATCAGTGGACACTCCTGATTGCACCACCTGTTCCATTTATCCATTACCCAATTACATCACACATCCCCTGGTTTAAAAACCCAGTCAGTTGTTTCTCCCAGAGAGACTCTTATTGCTTTATCACATATGCAGTTAGACAAAAAACTCTTGGTTCATATCTTTTTGACAGACAGACACTCTTTTGTTCATTCATACCCCACATATTGTTAGCACATACATCTCACTTTGTCCTGTTTCATGTATGTATTGCTGTGGTGTTTTGTTTGCTGTTGTGTAGTCCATTGTTTGCTGTTTAGTCTCTGTTTAACTTGTGTGTTTTGTTTGTACCTGGGAAAAGTCGCCCTTGGGCATACACAACCCGTAGGGAAACTTTGTCTAAACACACTAGTTAGAACTGAGCAGACCACCCACTGTATTTTTGTATAGTTTAGTAGTGAGCTAAGCGGTTCTTGAGGCAGGCAAGTTCAGTTTAGGGGTTTTTGACTTTATTATTTCATTCCTTGTGTCCAGCTCAGCCCCTTTTCCCCAAACCATTTACCGTGTGTTTATAATAAATGTTTTGTTTGACTGTAGCTTTGGTTGTCTGTGTCGTTTGTTCTCACTGTCACT
Source organism: Esox masquinongy (assembly GCA_016801175.1). Classification (NCBI taxonomy): domain Eukaryota; kingdom Metazoa; phylum Chordata; class Actinopteri; order Esociformes; family Esocidae; genus Esox; species Esox masquinongy. The sequence goes on from JACXGI010004916.1 coordinate 13,392, forward strand.
TTACACTACTACACTTGCATGAGTTTTATGTTACGGGTCTCTTTACCATCCACCCTAAGCCTCTAGAACCATGGGGTGTGTAATACTCCGCTAGCTGTCTAGCCGTTAATGTCCTGTGAGTCCAGTCCAGACAGATACCAGTTCTCCTTTCACATATGTAGCGTACAACAGGAGATTGTTGTCAGACGCTTTCTCAATTACTGGAAATACTCTGTTTGGCGAGGGGCGCAGGAGGCAGGCCATGACAGAAAAAATATGCTGTTGTTGTAATTCAGCGTTTTTCAGATTTTCACCAGAAATAAAACAGCTTTTATTTTGTGAGAAATCACAGGAAGTCCACCCTCCCATTAGCGCTAGCTTCATAGCGGAGCGTTCAGGCGCAGTCAAACCATTGCAGCAGCTGGCATAAATCCAGCGCCATAATTTGCTATTCATTGTGCAAAGGGAGTAACTTACACCTTCCGGCGGGTAAGTTACTCCCTTTGCCCGTTCCACAACGACCATGGTCTCACTTGTCCGTTGATTTTATAACCGATCTTCCCCCCTCACTAGGCAATACCACGGTCCTGGTCGTTGTGGACCGGTTTTCAAAGGCCTGCAGGTTCCTTCCCCTCCCCGGTCTCCCGACGGCTCTGCAGACCGCGGAGGCACTATTCACCCATGTCTTCCGGCACTACGGGGTGCCGGAGGACATTGTTTCTGACCGGGGCCCTCAGTTCACGTCTCGTGTCTGGAAGGCCTTTATGGGCCGATTGGGGGTCTCGGTCAGCCTCACCTCTAGGGAGGTTCCTGCGGTCTTATTGCCAGGACCGGCCGGGGGAGTGGTCGGAGTTCCTGCCCTGGGCAGAGTACGCCCAGAATTCGCTCCGCCACTCCTCCACTTCCTTGACCCCCTTCCAGTGTGTCCTGGGGTACCAGCCGGTCTTGGCACCGTGGCAGAGCCAGCCCGAGACCAGGGCTCCGGCGGTGGACAACTGGTTCCGGCGCGCTGAGGACACCTGGTCCATAGCACATCGACACATCCGGCGCGCCGGGGACTGCCAGAAGTCCGCTGCCGACCGCCGGCGTAGCGACGCCCCGGTCTACGCTGTGGGCGACCGGGTCTGGCTCTCGACCCGGAACCTTCCTCTCCGCCAGCCCTGCCGGAAGCTGGGGCCGCGGTTTGTGGGGCCGTTCAAAGTCCTGGGGAGAGTGAACGAGGTAACCTATAGATTACAACTTCCCCCTGATTATAGGATTAACGCCTCGTTCCATGTGTCTCTCCTCAGGCCGGTGGTGACTGGTCCCCTCCACAGTCTGAGGTGCGGGAGGTTCCTCCGCGCCCTCTGGACATAGAGGGGGGCCCGGCGTACTCCATCCAAACCATCCTTGATTCGAGGTGCCAGAGGAGGGGCCTGCAATACCTGGTGGAGTGGGAGGGGTATGGCCCGGTGGAGCGTTGCTGGGTGCCGGCGGTGGATGTTCTTGACCCAGAGCTCCTCCCCGACTTCCATCGTCGGCGCCCTGATCGTCCTGCGTGGAGTCCTCCGGGGGGTACTGCGAGGGGGGGGGTACTGTAACGAGGTCTTCCACGCGCGCCATCCCCCCCCCCCCCCCCCCCCCCCCCCCCCGACGTGGTATTCGGCGTGCGTCATCGCCGGCCTTCTAGTCACGCCGCTCCTCCTCCCACGGCACTGTCATGTCTTGTTATTGCACACACCTGGTGTCCATTCCCTCATTAGGCTGCCTATATTAGTTCCTGTGTTTCTGGGTGTCTTTGTGTGGTATTGTTCTTGTCTAGTGTACTGGAGAGAAGGCACGCTTGTTTAGCGCTTGTGCGCTCATTTTCCTAGCCTGCCTTATTTTGAATTATTTCCAATACAGTACGTTTACCGCCTCCCTGCATTCGACTCAGTTTTTCCACGCACTCCACTACACCTGCACCGTGACAATTACCACTGGAACACAGGAGTGATTGGTGCTGATACTGGGCCTATGTAGATATTCCATTGAAAACACTATGTAACACAATTTTTGTTTCTGGGTAGTAAGTGTTATTTCATAATTGCTTATGCCTAAAAAGTATAGAAAATTGCTATTAATCCCCACAAACTTTGCTTTTGTGACCAGGACAGTGATATTTTGAAATGTACCTATTTTCCAGAACATTCCAGATAGATTCACTGCTGAATAAACTTGGAGCAACTTCTAAAACTTTCTAGAACTTTACAATAATATAAATACACATTGAAATCAGACATTTCCAGCTACAATAGTCATCTACAACATTAACAATGTCTACATTGTATTTCTGATCAATTTGATATCAATTTGTTATTTCAAAGGACAACAAATGTTCTTTTCTTTCAAAAACAAGGACATTTTTATATGACCCCAAACTTTTGAACGGTAGTGTACAGGGCACTACCGTTCAAAATTATATTATATATATAAAAAAATATATATTTTTATGTGTACAGGGCATAACAATACTTCATGGATGCTGGGTGACCTTTGGCATTGTTTGCAGCTGGTCGGGATGGGGCAAGGAGAGTGATGGAAACCAAGTGGTTACACAAGCAGCCACATGACACACTCAAATAATGGAGAAGACCAATAATTTCATTAAAGGGGCATCATTTAAATTTTTTGTATTGAAATATAAGGAAATGTAGTATCTGTAGTAATAGTGGAAAGATAATTTTCACAACATGTACTCACCAGCAATGAACTTGAGTGCATCCTAAATTGTTGAATTTTTTTAAGGGGCACCAGCTTTTATTCTCAAATAGAAAAGGCATGCGATCATCTCTCTTCAAGCAATGGCAGACGGGCAAGCAATATTCCTGGTTGCTAAAATTCTACAAAGTACACTTGATTTTCATTCAAGTGAAAAAACAATTACTGAATGGTGTAGTGAAACATTGGGCCACCTAAATAGATTTTTATTTTTTTTATTTTAACCATCCAAAAAGTATAGTTTTTAAAGTTGACCAAAAGTTAAAGTAAATCTTCTGTGGAGGAGAGTATTGGTTTGAATGTATTGTTGCTGTTATTCAACTAACATCCACAATGTGGGAGCAAATTAGTGTTATCCGCTATGATTTACATTTTATCATTTAGTATTCATTATAAGGTACTCACATTGCAATAAGTTTGTGTCTACATGCTTTTACTCATTCAAACCAGTCTGTCATTATTTCCATTACGCAAGTGGGTATTGCCTGGAGCATTGGTGATAATAAAAGGAAAACTTCCTCCTTACTATCTCTGTGTATGTGACTGTTTGCAAGTGAGTTTGCTATGAGTAAGAGGGAATCATAGAGACTAATTCTGCCTGAGTGCGTGTTCAATGCGTTTGTGCAATGTTTGTGTCTTAGGGGAAATGCTCTGTTTACGTAAAGCTCAGCATTGCCTTTGTCATTACTGCCTACTGATAGATCACTGCTGCTGCGGTCGCAAACCTAATAAACCTTGTTCATGTTTGACTTTCCCAGCTGAGCCCTGTCACCTAGCAGTCATCTCTCATAGAGCAGGAAGAACCCACACACTCGGTCTATGACTGTGTATTCTATTTCCATTTCAATTTTACTCATTTAGCAGATGCTATTATCCAAAGGTACTTAAAGTTTGGTCTGTATGTTGTTGTTATATTCATTTATCTCCCATGTCAATCTTTCACTCTGTGTTTCTGCTCTTTTACTGTCCGTCTTAGTCTATCCATAACAGATATGTAAACATCGATTGTAACATTAAGATGTCAAGATACAACAGAATGGGCTAGACCAGTGTTTCTTAATCCTGGTCCTCAGAATCCAGAGGGGTGCACGTTTTTGTTTTTGCCCTAGTACTCACACACCTGATTCAAACTAAAGGCTTTATGATAGGTTGATTACGTAAATCAAGTGTGCAGGTGGTAGGGCAACATTTGAAACAGGTGTGTGAATGCTAGGGCAAGAGCAAAAATGTGCACCGCTTTGGGTCCCGAGGACCTGGATTAAGAAACACTGCGCTAGACAGTACCATGCACAGACCTTTCAAGAGGCATATGTCGAAACGGAAAAAATGGGCGAGGTTGTCGGCTTACATGGATGGACGATGTGTCTGACTGATGTCTGACTGATGTGTCTGACTGCATCACCCACATGTACACCCACACTGACGGGCACGTGTCGTCTGTCTTTATGCTTGTCACGCACTCCCTTTCAACTGGAAAGGGCACTATATAGCAAAGGGGCATGTGCTCTGCACAGGTTGAGCCTTACCTTTGCACGTGCCTAGCGCTACATAACGAGCAGAATATATTCTAAACAAAGTGAAGCTTTTGAGTCTCCAGTGCCACCCCCAGAGGGGTGGGACGACGAGCCACTACCGCCACCGCCTCCGGAGGGGCGGGCTGATGAGCCCCTCCCATCGCCACCTCCCACCTCTGCAAACAGCGCCCGTCCTGCTTCGGGGGCAGAGCCTCCCTCTGCTCCAGCGCCCCGTCCTGCCTCTGGGGTGGAGCCTCCCCCTGCTCCGGCGCCCCATCCTGATTCGGGGGTGGAGCCTCCCCCTGCTCCAGCACCCCGTACTGATTCGGGGGTGAAGTGTCCTCCAGCTCCCCCAGCGCCTCCAGTTCCTCCGGCGCTTCCTGCCCCCCAGACTCCTCCCGCTCCGTTGCCCCGTACGGATTCGGGGACGGAGCTTCCTCCCAACCATCCCTTCGCCTCGTCATGCTCCTGGGGTGGAGCCTCCACCTGTCCCAGCGCAGTGTCCGGCTCCTGGGTGGAGCCTCCACCAGTCCTTGCGCCGTGTCCTGCTCCTGGGGCGGAGCCTCCACTAGATCCGGTGCAGTGTCCTTCTCCTGGAGTTGTACAGATGACATATTTGCATCCTTCATGAAACTGAGCAAAAGTGAATGAAAAAATAAACAATGAGTCATAATTTGACCTCAAATATAAGGGGTATATACACATATAATATAATGTGTTTTATGCTTTCATTAAAACACATTAATTTCTCAAACACAAAACATTTGAGTAGTATGATTTTTATTTTGCAAAATGTAGGTTTCAGAAATATTGGCATCCTTACAATAAATATTTTGTAAAGTTTCAAACAAAGGTTGGTGCACACATTTGGAGGGATCTTGGACCACTCCTCCATGCAACACATTTCAAGATCCTTGATAGTCATAGGTTTGCACTTGTGGACTGCCCTTTTCAATTCAGACCACAGGTTTTCAATTGGATTCAAGTCAAGACACTGAGATGGCCATGGAAAAAACCTGCAACCCTTTCTTTGTTGAAGCATTTGTCCTGTTGAAAGGTTAATAGACAGCCAAGTCTAATCCCAAAGCATCAATGACACACCAACATATTTTAGTATGGGTATCAGGTGCATTTGCTTGTATGCAATCCCCTTTTGTCACCAAACAACATTAACAGTGTTGCCCATAACAATTGGCAAAGTGCAGGTGCTGTAATTTGTGGATTGGGCTCAATAAGGGCTTCTTTCTTGCAAACCCTTCCAGTGTTTGTTGACATGGAGGTGATGTCTCACCTTTGACTTGATAACCCTAAGATTCCTCTAGACTTTGCAGTTCTGAAAATGTTATCCTTAAATGCACATGTCCAGTTCTTGGCAAACTTGCAAATTTCCCAGACTTCTGAAACTTTTTGATTACTGCCCTTACTGTGCTTAGTATTTTCAATTATTTGTACATAATTTCTATATCCTTTACCTGATCTGTATAGGTCAGCAACCATCTGTTTACTTTCAGCTGAGAGTTCTTTAGTTTTAGCAATGGTGGTGGATGACTAAGAAATTTTACATTTGTGTGACCATTATTATACCCCAGAGAAAGAGGAAAAGGTAAAAGGCATCAATGCAGTTCCTGGAGACTGAGACCAACTAAAAAGCATAGAATATTATAACAGATGTCAATTATTTATTTTATATATTCTGTAGGAGGGACAATACTTTTGATACCTAGAAAAATATCATTCTACTCATTGAAATGTTTTCTGAGAATATCAATAAAATACAATAGGGTAATAATGTATATTGAGGATCAGGTTCTTTTTCTGAACTTTAAGTAATCTCCATTGCATATGCTGGTCAAAATGAAGGAAGACATTACAGTTGCAGAAGGTTGTACATTCCTTTGGAGACTCAAAACTTTGGTTGCTCCAACAATTGTTGCTGTAGCCAGCTTGCGTGCATTAAGTTGTGCAAGTATCTCATTGGAAAGGCAGTCGAAAAGTCATTGTGGTTTAATAGTGAGTTATATATGTCCTTATTTTTTTATCGTTTTGGCATGGTTTACTACAATTGTCTAAGAGGCTTTGACTCTACTCTGCTAGCAACAGTGAAGCATGGTGGTGGTTCCTTGCAGGTTTGGGGCTGCATTTCTACAAATGGAGTTGGGGACTTGGTCAGAATTAATGGTCTCCTCAATGCTGAGAAGTACAGGCAGATACTTATCCATCATACAACACCATCAGGGAGGCATCTGATTGGCCCCAAATCTATTCTGCAACATGACAACGACAAACATTCTGCAAAAGTCATTAAGAACTATCTTCAGCGTAAAAACAAGGAGTCCTGGAATTGATGGTATGGCCTCCACAAAGCCTTGATCGCAACATCATCAAGTCTGTCTGGGTTACATGGAGAGAAGCAACTGAGGCTACTTAAATTCACAGAACTGTGGTTAGTTCTCCAAGATGTTGGGGCCAACCTACTTGCCAAATCCCTCAAAAACTGTGTGCAAGTGTACCTAGAAGAACTGATGCTGTTTTGAAGGCAAAGGGTGGTCGCATCAAATATTCATTTGATTTAGATTTTTCTTCTGTTCACTCACTTTGCATTTTGTTAATTGATACATATAAACAATTAAATTGTCTATTTTTGGTAGCATTCTTACATTCTTTACAGCATTTTGTCACACCTGCCTAAAATTTTTGCATAGTACTGTAGGTCTATGCCCTGGCTCCCTGAATTTCATATAATTGATTTTAAGATACTACTACTAGTTTATAAATCACTGAATGCTTCAGGGCCAAGTTACATCTCCAACCTTCTCTCTCAGTATGAACCCTCTAGACCCCTCAGGTCATCAGAGTCTGGTCTGCTAACTGTTCCGAGAGTAAGGACAAAGGCTGGTGAAGCAGCGCTTAGTCATTATGCTGCGCAGAGTTGGAACAAACTGACAGAAAATCTTAGACTTGCGCCAACATTGACCACTTTTAAATCTAGTCTAATAACATTCATGTTTTCTTCTGCCTTTTATTAATCTTTTAATAATTTTTTAGCCATCTTAAATGTGCTGTTTTTATTTCTATATTTTGTCTTATGCTAAATTTATTTATATAATGTTTTATAATGTAAAGCATGTTAAATTGCCTTGTGTATAAAATGTGCTATACAAATAAACCTGCCTTGCCTTGAAGTTAGCTGAATTAACTGGAAGAAGGTGTAGCTTACTGTATTGCATGAGTCTCAAGGTCCCAAAATGATCATACCAGAATTGTGGTAAATGCAGGATCAAATTGGCTGCTGGGAAAGAACAAATGCCTTTTTGTCTGTCTTGTCTACCCATTCTCAAAAACCACAGACAGGGCATGACATCACAATACATGACGACAGCCAACTGAACCCTTTAGCCAAAGGGGCATACAAATCCTTAGCTTACCATAACTTTTGGTGCAGGACCTCTACCCACACGGAAGTATTATATATTGACATATATTTCGAAAACATGTTTTTTATATGTGCCTATTTTTTATTTATACATATACTAATATACAGTTCCAGAAAAAATTGAGACCACTGCACCTTTTACTTTCCTATCCAAAAAAGTCGAAAAGGAAGGTTTTGAGTGAGGAACATAAGGGTTAAAATTAAGAGACTGCAAATTGAACGCGTCTGTCACTCACTCAAAACTTTCCTTTTCAACTTTTTTGGATAGAAAACAAAAAGGTGCAGTGGTCTCTTGATTTTTTCCGGAGCTGTATATATTGTGTATTACTAATGTATGGCCATATATTTCATACATATATTTCTATATTCGATTGTATGTTTTCAAATATGTTTTAATATGTCTTAAATACATGTACATTTATTTACATAAATGACAAAATTCTAGTTGGTAATATGCATTTAGAATTTACATCTAAATGATATATTTCCATATTTGTACTGTTTACTGTCATGTATTTATTATGTTATCTAGTCTTTGCTTTGAAGTACTTTTACAGAGAGGAATTGCATTCACGATAGTGTGTTAAAATGTATGCATATTTTTTTCATAATGAGTCTCTTTTGAAATATAAACTTGGAGTACAAAGTGGTTCATTATATTGAAACTGAAAAAGGTGCTATATGCTGCTTGACAGCATATATTTATATATATGGTGTATTTACTAAACATTTATCATATTGTGACACAATGGCAGTTGTATGATACTGTGAATAAAGGTCCTTATTTAATTAAGATGACTGACTCTAACCAGTTGCTTCTTTACTTACATTTACAAAGTATTTAATAGCAATTATGGTAAATACCTACTATACAATTTACAAAACGGCACTTGTTTGTAAAAGATAATAATTTTATTTTTCACAATAATTAATGAAATGCAATATGACCTAGACTGGTGGTTATGTTGGTTTGCTCCCCATTTTGCCAACGATAATTAGTTAAACTCACTATAACAAGGAGATTCACTGGAAAATAATGTCTTGAAGGTTAATTCCATGATGTGTTGATGAGAAATGCTTAAAGAAATGCATATTCATATGTTTAAGGGGCCAAGCAACAAAGTTGCTGGAACCCTCTTATGTTTGTACGTTTTATTAGGGTTTCAGCAGTTCACTGGTGAAACCCTATTATGTTTGTTCAGGTTCATTATTATTAGGGTTTCAGCAGTTCACTGGTGAAACCCTATTGTGTTGGTTCCAGTTCATTATTATTCGGGTTTCAGCAGTTCACTGTTGAAACCCTATTGTGTTTGTTCCGGTTCATTATTAGGGTTTCAGCAGTTCACTGGTGAAACCCTATTGTGTTTGTTCCGGCTCATTATTATTAGGGTTTCAGCAGTTCACTGGTGAAACCCTATTGTGTTTGTTCCGGTTCAATATTATTATTCTTCCGGCAAAAAAGGGTGTTTTTTGCAAATTCCCGTGAGATTAAATGGCTTAAAGGTGCCCACATTTTTATGGTAGTAAAGAGCCAAGGGCTGCAACTTCTGGTGCAGCGGCATGTATGTCAGCCTCATGGTGGCGCTGTCACAAGCCTCCAAAGTTGCACTTTTTGCAATCTCCCGCGCCCACCCCTTGTGACCTAGTTCATCATGAGGAGGTACATAGGTGTACCTCCTCATGATGAACATTTTTACCATTGGGACCCATAGAGTCCGCCATGATGGATATTCCGCCATTTTGGATTTTTTGAAAAACACAAAAAAATTAACTCCTCTGGCACCAAATGTCCGATCTTCACGTAATTTGAAATTTGGCATCTATAGACAATGGTCTTCAAAAGTTTTATCAATCTAGCAAGTATGTTAAAAAACATGGATGCTATTGACCAATTAACATGTGAGGGAGCGTGGTTTTTCTACATATATAGACACATCTCCTACAAGGATAATGGTATAATAATTGTACTTGGCATGTGTGTTGACAAGGACCATAAAGAAAAAATGACTGCAAATATTTTTTTATCAACCACACGGTGGCGCTATTAGGGTTCCCCACATTTGCAAGCTCACCGCGCTCACCATGTTTAAAATAAAATCTTGAAAAGAGGTATATCAGTCCATCACCTCCCAAGGAACATATTTGCAATTGGGACCCATTAAGTCGGGCGTAATGGTTTTTAAGCAATTCTGAATTTGTGAGAAGTGCTTCAAACGTTACTTCTGTAGCATAAAATGACAGATTTAAACCTTTTCACAAGTACATTTTAAAATATCACTGAAGGCCCATCAGCGTGATTTCCTAATGCATATTAATTCAGTATGCACTGACAATTCCAGAATTTTATATTATGACAACAAAAATTGCCACCACAGCAGCCCATAAACACCATGTTGCTTATTAGATATGGAGCAGTATTCTGATTTCCACTGGTTAAAATTATATTTTGAAACTATTTAGGGCAGTAGTACTGTTAAAGAGTATACTGAATATTTATTGATCAACCTTCTAAGACGTTATTTTCCTCAGGATCGCTCCACTTGTCTTATCAATAAAACATATGCTAACCAGCAGACAATGGTTTGTGTGTTAATAATGCCTTTATTTACATGATTATTCACTATTTCACTAAAGATGGTGAAAAATAATGAATTCTGATTCTTGCATATTTAGTAATGGACAAATTCGATCAGTGAAAAACACCTTTATGAAGGTTATGTAGAGCTTGTTTGGCTAATTACTGTTTAGGTGCGCAGCCATTTTTGTTTTCATTCCACTGAATTCTGGGACCAAATGTCTCTGCGATCAAACATGGTTAAACAAGACGATTCACCAATCTGACTGGAAGTTCAAATTTTGATTACCTTCCTGTCTTTGAGTCACTCATCTTGTCACCTGTATCTGACTTTGTTTGATAAACAATCTTTAGCAGACAAGTTCCAAATCGTGAAATACCACATGTGCGGCAGACCAGACATCATGTAATGTTAAGTTGACCAGTCTTTTTTCTTTACCGGACGGCAAGTAAGGTAGGTAAAACGCTCTAGTCTGTCATTTGCAACATCAATAAAAACAAAATATAATTCAATTGTACAAAATAGTAAGGTAGACGATAATTGAGAATGAGGTTACATTTTTTAAACTATGTCGGAAATTTCAGAAATGGTTATTAATGATACACTAGTTAACATTTTATGTCGCTAATAATTACAATGTCGCTAATAAAACATTGACGACTTGATAAAGTTATTATTTGGTATACAAGAAGATATTTTTCTAAACTGCTAATGACCAGGGGCCTTTTTTGCTGGCCTAGTGATATCAGAATCAGAAAATTATATTTTTATAATTTAATATATATTTTCATTTACGCTAGATGTATTTTACAAAGTTCGTTCCCATCAGTCTACTGACGTAGTTTCATTGCTTTTCTCTCCCTCGGTTGTGCTGTTTCCAGTGCAGATAAATCAGAGCTTTTATCCAATAAGATTTTCCACATGTGTTGTCTCCGGATGAAAATCTATCCTGAGACCTATAGAATTTCGAGTTAATCCCATCTTCTGTTGAAGCAAATGCGGAGGAGGTTGTTGATTGTCATATTCTTCAACCAATCAGATTTTGAGTTTGCCATAATGAGCCTGTTCTTTGGCACGTAGCTGTCTTCTAGCTTGCCTACGTGCGCATTTTTCAGGTGGTGTGATCGGAGAGCCAGCTACCTAACTGAGATAAAACTAGTTAGGACGTAATGTAGGAACATCTAAGATTTATTTTAACTTTCTTTAGTGAGGTTTAGATTGTTAGATGTAGTGCTTTGCATTGGATTTTTTGTTTAGATTTGTACTGAGCCCTGTTGTCTTTTTAACGCACAATGGAGGAGAAGAAATGCATTTGGTGGCAGATTTCCTGGCAAAGCCTTTTGCGGGAAAACATGGAAATTGTGAGGAAGGAGTTCTCCCATTCCAAATACGCAAAGCAGACAATATCTATAATGATCACATTTGTATTACATTATTTCATGATTAATAGGTTATTTGATGTTACTTACCAGACTGTTCTTGCGTTAGCATTAGCATGTTGTTAGTATTCGTCCTTTGTTGTCCGGTAACTCAGCTATCCAGCGTTTGAAAACCGTAATGGACTATGGCTACATTTAGTAAAAGTGTTTTTACGTTTTGCCATTTCATACTAATAATAATACTTATAAAACTGTTGAAAACACATATCCTTTCTTTGTCCGTTCGACACGTTAGCATTCCGCAAGGACACAATGCTAAAATGTAAGCAAATGCTAAGTTAGCATGCTAGCTAAGCTTCCTCATCCTCTAGTCATCTCCTCTAGCACATAGAGAAAACGAAACATATTATGTCCCACCCCGCAACCTTTTGATTTGCTCGAATACATAACAGATACCTTCCCCTGATTGGGTAAAAGAAACTATTTTGCCTAGCAACAGCCTTCCATTGGATGCTGTCACCCAACAGCCCATCCATTGGTCAGGTGCACAAGGATTTGGTTGCATTTGGACAGGATGACGACAACCAGAAAAAGTGCCATGTAAACACAAAGCGCATCTGCGTTTTCAGCGGAATCTCAGGAAAACAGCAAAGAAAACAGAATCTCTCTATCACAAACCGTTTTGAAAATATGTAATACTATGTAATTGTTTTGCAAATACGCCTCAGGCGTGGGCGGTAGCGCCTAGTCCGTCCTCAGGGGGTCAAATCACTTTATTCCACTGTCACTGTGAATATGGGCTGGTTATGTCAAATGACAATAACCTAAAAGCCCATAGGATTAGGCAGCCATACATGCTAGAATTGTTAGCTTTGCGTCCATCGTGCTGAAGTTACTAATCGTTATTGGGAAGTAGGATGAAGTGCCTCACTTTGGAAATCAAATGCCCGTCCAACACGTTTGTTTTGGTTACTGACCTGTATTTACATGACAGGTAAGCATGTTAGGACTGTAACCAGCTAATAGTTCGTTTTAACCAGCAAGGTAGTAGATAAATGTACAAAAGTTCTCCAGGGCCTAATGACTCTCAAGAGGGGAGGATTTCTTTGTCATTTAAATTACGCTATATATGGGCTTAGAAAATACATTGACATGCGGATATAGGGGTGTACCGATTTCGATTCTAGTTAGAAAATGTTTAGGTTTGATTTCGAACTGCGACATTCAAGAGGAGTTTGCGAATTCTGTGATTAAGTAACCGCACGTCATTGATTGTGGCCAGCTGTTACTACCTCCACGACATCCATGCAACTGATCGTGTTAACAAACTCTTGTGTGAACACAGGCTAAGCTAACCCGGGGCCAGTCTTAGCCTGGGACAATGCAGTGTGTAAAGGCCTTATATTTTCCATCCCCCCACTGTAATGTACATGGGATACTTCTTGCGGAAAAAACTCTTCAGTACCGCAGTGAATGTATTGTATGAAATACTCAGGAGAGTTTTTTTTTTATTACAAATATACTGTGAAATCATAGGGCGCTGTGCTACATCCAGCAAAACTATATATTGTTGTCCCCCTTTAAACCCAATGCAACACACTATACTATACATGGAATTCATATTGCTTCATTAGTTAGCAGCTAGTGGCTTTTATTGGGAGTCCGGCTAGTTACTCCATCTAAAATTATTCTGATGATATGAACATTATAACAGACAGTTTAGCTATTAATAATTTGCCTTTTAGATATGGTGTTATGTTTTCCAGCCTCAGTAGCCAATCTATGCTCAGTCGCTAATTAATCCACTGTTTCCATTTGTACAATGACTTGCTACTATAGGCAAATATTTAATGGAATGCAACATTGCTATGTGATTATATCATTTAAAAAAACTACCTAGCAGAGTCAAAAAAATGGCTAACATTAGCGATAAATGCTATCAACGTTAGCTAACGGAAATATATTTATCTAACCTCTGTTTAAGCTAACGTTAGTCCATCTAAATTCATTTTGGTGACATGAACATTATAACATACACTTTAGCGAATAATAATTTGATCATTTTGAGATGGTGTCATGCTTTCAAGCCTCAGTAGCTAATCTATGCTCATGTAGCTAAGTTAATTCTCTGTTTTCAGTTGTACAATGACTTGCTAGTGTAAGCAAATGTTTAGTGGAATGCAACGTTGCCATGATTATTCCGTCAAAAATAATTGCTAGAAGATCCTCAGTCTAAAATTTGGAGACCACTGCACCTTTTTCTTTCCTTTCCAAAAAAGTTGAAAAGGAAGGTTTTGAGTGAGGAACAGAAGGGTTAAAATTAAGAGACCACTGCAAATTGAACGCTTCTGTTCCTCACTCAAAACTTTCCTTTTCAACTTTTTTGGAAAGGAAAGAAGAAGGTGCAGCGGTCTCTTAATTTTTTCCGGAGCTGTATATTTTGCATGGGTTTTCCGTGTGGGTAGCCACAAGAAAGTGCTTATGGTATGTTCCTGAGTCACACTGTATCAGACATTTGTTGGTGTTTCTGAGGTGCTCACCATGTCCTGGTTCACCATGGTTGAATATTCTTGTCCCTCAAGAAATGAGCTCACCGCCTTCCTCTCTCACATTCATCTGACCATGTCCAGCTCTCAACACAACATTACAGTAATAATCAGTTTCTACCCCACAGCATCAAAGACTTAACAACCCATTGGAGAATCAGGCTCTGAGTGTTTGGGAGAACATGTGAATCGAGGTAGAGGCACAAATTAAAGGTTATTTGATGATATAAAAGTCTAATACAATATGATTTGTGTTAGACCTAGCTGTTGATTTGTAAATGTTTACAGAGTGAAAAGGAAAAGTGAGTGAGGTTTAGAGAGACATTTTCAAATCCTCAAAGTTATTCAAATGGAGTAGATTGGAATTTTATAAGGACCTCATGCTAGGTAGGAAATTCATTTTAGAAAGTTGCAACATCGCCATGATTTATTATTTCTATGGCTAGCTGGGGCCAGGGGTGGGCTCTGGGTAGTGGTCGCCGGTTGGTCAGTGGTCTAGTGGGGAAAATATGTGGCTGAAGTAAATCTGAGAGGCCCAATGTTATATCTTGGCCTGGAGGGGTGACTGGCGTTGGGGCTTCCATCACTCATTAACCAGCAGCTCATGATGTTTGGAGAATGGCTTTACTGCCCAGTTGGCCAACACAAAAGCTTTCCCTTAACCACTACAGGAGGGTGAGGTGAGGAGGGTTGGAAAACCTAACCGTAAGGCCCAGAGCTTGGAGTCAACCAGCTGGGATACATTTATAAATCCTCTGAAGAAATCTATTACCAAATACAAACATCACCTTGGAAACATTCTATGTTGTCTATCTATCACTTTCCTGTTGACCCTTACCAAAATGAAATCTAAATTAAAGCCAAAATGCTGAAAGATTGGTGTTTTGATCGTCAGCCTTGTCATGTAGACCAGACGTAGGATTGTATATGTAAATTTGGGATAGTATGATGTTTGGTGCAGCCACTAGGGGAACTGGTGAGAGGTTTAGTTGCAGATTCTCAATCAAACTTAACCTTAACGCGTAAACTTAACCCTAACCATAATGCGTTACCTTAATGTTAACCCTAAAGCTGTATTTTGCAACACAAACATTTTGTAAATATGTATACTATATATTCTTGGTTAATTTTCTATATGTTTACCAAATTCTTGACATTGTACGATTGCTATTCCATTTGTTTATTGTAATGGAACCTAAAGGATCATAACAAACCATACTAAAAATGAGTGGCCCATGTTTACATCTACCATGTTACTGTACATCCACCCCTAAGATCAGGTTGAGTAAATGTCCCTGGCTATTAACTAAGCGGTCCTGCATACCATAATACAAGTGTTACCCTGCTGAGCTAAAGCCTATTCTTTATTGGATTGAGGACCTAATGCAAGGCTTTAGGCCTTAGGCAAGAGTCCACATACGGTGATCATGGTGGTCACTGGTCAACCTCCGTTACATGTCCATGTGTGTTTGAATGCCCTTGCATGAAAGCCCTCCTTGCTTTGTTGCTCACTCAACAGACTTGTCCATCCGGAATTATTTTACAGAGGTGAGCATCTTCTGCCCCCAAACCAATATCCCAGTCATAGATTCTAATTTTTACAAGACATTCTCATTATTCTTGTTTATTTTCCTATTTCCAAAATGGACACAAGGGTTGTTGTTTGTGGGTTTATTAATGGAAGCATCTGGCTTTCGTCAAGTTGCTTCCTCTCTTACCCCACTGATACAACACAACACAACAACCTCGACCAGACAGTCTTGCATGTGACATCGAAGACTTGGACCAAGAGTCGGGACTAAATATGCATCTCCATATTTCAGGGGCAGTATATTTGTTTTGAATCATTTTCTGGTAATGTTTCTGGATTGTTTACTATTCAAATTTAGAGCATGTACAAACAACGAAGGACTAGGATGGACCATTGTAGCCTCAGTGTAATGTGTAGGGCAGGTTGTGTATTTGTCATGTTGTCCTGCCCTCTTGTGATCCTTGTGTTATGTTGTTTTGTCAGACCTTACTTAATTAGCGATGTCTAACACCTGTGCTTGTCTCCCAGCTGTCTCGTTATCTGTGTATTTAGGTTGCTCCCTTTGTGTGTGTTGCGTGGATCATTGTTTCTTGGATCCCGTTTGTTTGGTGAATGTTGCTTTGTATTAACTGTTTGACGTTATTTGTATAAGACGCATGTTGCGCATTTTTAGTTCATTCAGTTAATCCTTATCGTATACGTTCGTTGTTTGGTTTTTGGTTTTTGTTTGCATTAAAAACCCACGAATGTGAGAAATGCCTGCTCCTGGTTCTTCGTCCTCACTACACCGTTACCGTGACAGAATGATCCACCAGCAAAGGAACCAGCATGCAACCCCGCCAGGAGGAGTTTACGCCTGGAGGGGTGATTGGGGGTCTGACTCCCTCTCCTCGGACGATGAGGAAGTAGTCTATGGGATAGTGGATGAAGACCCCCTGATGGAGCAAGGGTGGAGGTTGCCCCAAGAAAATTTTGGGGGGACGCTATGGGGTGTTGACCAATGGGGAGTGGTCAAGCCCCTCACTCGGCAGGAGGAGGAGCTGGTAGTAGGGCTCCTACAGGAGATGCAAGATGCGGAGAGGACGGGACACAGGAGAAGAGGCCGTAGGAGGAAGCGGCAGCCCGTGCCTCCTACCTGCCACGGTGTGAACTGGACGGACGGTTCCTTGGCCACTCGGCATGCCTCACTCCCTGTTCTGCGGCCTACTGGCGCCCCGCGGCCTACTCCACGGCCCGCTGCTCCCCCAGCCGCTGCTCTGCAACCTGCCTTGCGTCCGGTGCCAGCCCCAAGGCGCCGGGTGTTTCCAGCGCCACCTGCTGCCCTGGAGCCGCAGCCAGCGCCACCTGCTGCCCTGGAGCCGCAGCCAGCGCCACCTGCTGCCCTGGAGCCGCAGCCAGCGCCTCCTACCTGCCAGAAGCGGCAGCCCATGCCTCCTACCTGCCAGAAGCGGCAGCCCGTGCCTCCTACCTGCCAGAAGCGGCAGCCCGTGCCTCTCTCAGGTCCCGGCCGCCCCGGCGCCCTCTCCGGTCCCGGCCGCCCCGGCGCCCTCGCCTGTCCCGGCCGCCCCAGCGCCCTCGCCTGTCTCGGCCGCCCCGGCCGGGCTGACAGCTGGGCCATCGCCACCCTTACCCACACGGAAGTATTATACATTGACATATATTTCAAAAACATATATTTCTAATATGTGCCTATATATATTTTTAAACATATACTAATACATGTATTATATGTATTGCTAATGTATGGCCATATATTTCATACATATATTTACATATTTGATTTTGTCCATTTTCAAATATGTTTTAATGTCTTAAGTACATGTAAATATATTTACATAAATGACAAAATTCTAGTTGGTAATATGCATTTAGCATTTACATCTGATATATTTCCATATTTGTACTGTTTCCTGTCATGTGTTTATTATGTTTTCTAGTTGTTTCTTTGAAGTACTTTTACAGAGGAATGGCATTCATGATACTGTGTTAAAATGTATGCATATTGTTTTCATAATGAGTCTCTTTTGAAATGTAAACTTGGAGTACAAAGTGGTTCATTATATTGAAACTGAAAAGGTGCTATATGCTGCTTGACAGTGACTAAAGTCAAAACTTTGGTTGATTTACTAAACATTTATCATTATATTGTGACACAATGGCAGTTGTATGATATTGTGAATAAAGGTCCTTACTAAATTAAGATGACTGACTCTAACCAGTTGTTTCTTTACTTGCATTTACAATGTATTTAATAGAAATTATGGGAAATGCGTACTGTACAATTTACAAATCGGCTCTTGGTTGTAAAAGATAATAATGGTATTTTTCACAGTAATTAATGTAATGCAATATGGCCTAGACTGGTGGTTATGTTGGTTTGCTCCCTATTTTGCCAACGATAATTAGTTAAACTCACTATAATAAGGAGATTCTCTGGAAAATGTCTTGAAGGTTAATTCCATGATGTGTTGATGAGAAATGCCCTCTAAGAGGGCCTTGAGGCGTCATACAATTTTCACGACTATTACAAGACAATTTATGATTGGTTGATTCTACTGTCATTCCAAAATGCTGCTCTAATTAAAGTCAAGGTCAATAACGTGCCTTCCATTCAAGGCCTGAGGGCCTAGTCAATGAGTGTTTAACACAGCTAGATAATTTCTACCAAGATACTACCAAAGAAATATTCTGATTGGAGATGTTTTTTCTCTTGGATATTAACCCTTCCTTTTCCAACACATTCAATAGGAAGATCATTACAATTAAGACAAAAAAATAATCAGTGAAAACAAAATTGCAAATTATAATACATATATGTACAGATTTGCATCTATCCTTAGGCACTCTCTGAGGGCGTAGAGGGTGCTGACAGTTCCCAACTGGTGATACCACACCTTGCATAAACTACATCCAATTTTGCTAAATGTAATTGTACCATGAATATAACCCTGTCAGGATATGAATATAAATAAGTACTAGAATGGGTCAAATGTATGATATATCATTGGTCATGTTAAGATGGAGTTTCATGTCAGGCCTCTCAGGGATTAGCTGGCATGGTTGATTGGAAATAATTATTGGATTGGTCTATGACTTAACTCTAATATTCCTCAGACGTGTAGTGAATCATCACTCCAAGGATGGAAATACATTGTTGCTTCACATATTCAGCATCACATTGAAAGGAATGGGAGAAAAGGTGTTGTTGCAATCAATGAAGGCAATGAAATGTCACATTGGGTCATCCAGCAAATCCAAGCTGGAAAAAATAAATCTGGGTCTTATATTCTGCTGCTGGCGTTTTTCTCAAGGCTGTAGAAATCTTTTTCCATTGGGGTAAATAAATCAGCTGATATAATAGGGAAACACAGATTATTAGGATGTAACAAATCTATTTTTCAGTGTTTTTCATATTACTTTTTAGTCTAGACAGGGATTTCTTTCTCAATTGTAATATTGTCTTTCTGTACACATTTGTGCTCGTAAGTTTGCATGCCCTGGCAGAAATTGTGAAATTTTGGCATTGATTTTGAAAATATGACAGATCTTTTATTTAAGGATATTGATCATATGGAGCCATTTATTATCACGTAGTTGTTTGGCTCCTTTTTAAATCATATTGATAACAGAAATCACCCAAATGGCCCTGATCAAAAGTTGACATACCCTTGAATGTTTGGCCTTGTTACAGACACACAAGGTGACACACACAAGTGAAAATGGCAATTAAAGGTGAATTTCCCACACCTGTGGCTTTTTAAATTGCAATTAGTGTCTGTGTATAAATAGTCAATGAGTTTGTTAGCTCTCACGTGGATGCACTGAGCAGGCCAGATACTGAGCCATGGGGAGCAGAAAAGAACTGTCAAAGGACCTGCGTAACAAGGTAATGGAACTTTATAAAGATGGAAAAGGATATAAAAAGATATCCAAAGCCTTGCAAATGCCACAAAGTACTGTTCAATCACTTATTTACAAGTGGAAAATTCGGGGATCTCTTGATACCAAGCCAAGGTCAAGAACGATTTCAGCCAAAACTGCCAGAAGTATTGTTCGGGATACAAAGAAAAACACAAAGGTAACCTCAGGAGAAATACAGTCTGCTCTGGAAAAAGACGGTGTGGTTGTTTCAAGGAGCACAATACAAGGATACTTGAACAAAAATGAGCTGCATGGTCGAGTTGCCAGAAAGAAGCCTTTACTGTTACAATATGCCCGACAACACCTTGACACGCCTCACAGCTTCTGGCACACTGTAATTTGGAGTGACGAGACCAAAATAGAGCTTTATGGTCACAACCATAAGCGCTATGTTTGGAGAGGGGTCAACAAGGCCTATCGTGAACAGAATACCATCCTCACTGTGAAGCATGGGGGTGGCTCACTGATGATTTGGGGGGGGGTGTGAGCTCTAAAGACAAGGGGAATCTTGTGAAAATTGATGGCAAGATGAATGCAGCATGTTATCAGAAAATACTGGCAGACAATTTGCAATCATCTGCACGAAAGCTGCATATGGGACGCTCTTGGACTTTCCAGCACGACAATGACCCTCAGCACAAGGCCAAGTTGACCCTCCAGGGGTTACAGCAGAAAAAGGTGAAGGCTCTGGAGTGGCCATCAGTCTCCTGACCTTAATATCACTCTGGGGAGATCTCAAATGTGCAGTTCATGCAAGACGACCAAAGATTGCATGACCTGGAGGCATTTTGCCAAGAAGAATGGGCAACTATACCACCTGCAAGAATTTGGGGCCTCATAGGCAACTATTACAAAAGACTGCATGCTGTCATTGATGCTGAAGGGGGCAATATACAATATTAAGAACTAAGGGTATGCAGACTTTTGAACAGGGGTCAGTTCATTTTTTTCTTTGTTGCCATGTTTTGTTTTATGATTGTGCCATTCTGTTATGACCTACAGTTGAATGTGAATCCCATAAGAAATAAAAGACGTGTTTTGCCTGCTCACTCATGTTTTCTTTACAAATGGTACATATATTACCAATTCATCAAGAGTATGCAAACTTTTGAGCACAACTGTATGAAGTCTGTATTGGCCAATGGTTCTCAAAGTGTGGTCCATGACTGTGAAACTGAATTGGAAAAAATGTTTTGTACATCGAAATGATGTAGGTATTTGTATTTTATATTTATATATTTGATCAGATTACTAATATAGGCCTGTGTAATTCCAATTAACTATTCTCCCTATGGTCTGTGCTTTAGAACAAAAATGTTCCATTACTTGATCTAATCATTCACCATTCAATGAGTCTATAACCTACCTGGAATTTTCATTGATCATTTTCAGATTTTTAGACGTTTACTTTCTAAAGATATCATAGCTGTAGCATTGCGCTGCTTTCAATCATGGGATAAATATGCATAACTTGTCAGGGGCCTCTCTGTGCTGGACAGCATCCAAGGTTGATGGGGTTGTTTCTGGACAAGAATTGCCTTACATTGTTGTTCTTCAGTGACTCATTGTGGCAACCTAGTCAGTAACCTGCATGCTCATATGTGGTTGTTGACCAGTGAATGTGTTCTCATCCAGTCATGTAGATGCTGGAAAGCACTTTCTGGTTGAACGAGCAGCATGACGTGAAGTAGAACGGCTTGGCAAGAAGTGCTTCAGAAGAAACGTGTTTAACTACAATTTCTTGCTTTACTGATAGGATTGCTATGAGCTAGTATGTAGCAACTTTAATATTGAAGCTTCTCCAACGATGACACGTACAACAATGTTCTCCTAATGTAACATCAGACCAGGGCCACTGGGGAGAGTGGCAGTAGACTGTCCTGCCGCCCTGGGCAGTGTGAATAAATGTCAGACTCCCCACATCTGTTTTGGTCATCCCCTCCAGCCCACCATGTGCATCAGACAGGAAACTATTTCCTGGGGGTGAATAATGCAATGACACTAAATAGGTGGGCTTCAAGGTCATCCAGTTAACTATCAGTCTCTCAACACCTAAGGTACGCTTCCTTTCTGTTATGCAGTTATTCAGGGGTGAATTGCTTGTATTTGTTCAATTAGAACGTGAGGTTTATGCCCCGATTACTCGGTTGGTTGTTCAGGAACAATCTTGAAATGATTAAGGGTGGCGAAACATTCAAGTCAAAGTGATATTTCCTCCATCGTGAAATAATTATATGTGTGAAAATTATGACTGTTTTCTTTGCAATGACCTGATTCTCCACGTAAAACAGATCAAGTGAAATGTTTTTGTAGTCATCTGGTTGCTGGACAAAGGCTTCCCTTGTTCAACTTTGTCATTAAAACCTGTGATTACTTTCTCTAAGGGTTAGAACTTTATCCCTTGCAGGCCCAGCATAGATCCACTGAGTAGTGTTCAAATCACACACCAATGACACAGAAGGAGACGTAAATATAGGCCAGTATGACTTGGTTTAGTATGATATGTTATGATCCATTAGGTTCCATTACAATAAACTACCAATGGAATAGCAGTCATACAATGTCAATAACACTATCCAATCACAGTGCTTCAGATAAGGAACAATGTTCACTCTTAGGGGAATAGGAAAGTACCTCATAGGTCAGGCTTCTGTCTTAGAGAAGAGGTAACAAGGTATCATATCGCTGGATAATGTTCAAAGTTAACTGCTAGGCGAT
>JACXGI010004916.1:35827-50496 GCA_016801175.1 Esox masquinongy
CCCCCCCCCCCCCCCCCCTCATGCCAGCAAGACAAAAAACAGTGAAGAAATAAAGGGTTTTTGAATACATGTATTTGGCAAAGAGAAAATTTAGCAATTTAAAGAAAATGTCTTCTCATTCTTTTTTACAGTGTGGTGTAGAATTATTTTGCGTAAGTGGAGGATATAATAGCACTGATTGTATACACAGTACTTATTGTGTATGCCAGTGTGCAACAAATCCTATTCTGCCCACAATTTATCCTCAAATGAAAAAAGTAATACTAGGGGAATCCACAGTCGGGTGTCACAGTTGGTTTTGAATTTAACAAATAGAACTAGAGAGGATGTCATCTCTTGCAACAACACATGTAAAGCCTTACTGTATTTTTTTTTTACCAGAAGATTAGGAAATATTTGAGTGGTTGGTGACAAACTGTGACCTTCCTCTGATCCATGCTTTAGACACGAACACACACACACACGCGCACACACAAACATTAGTTTTTCTATTCTTGTGGGGACCAGGACATTTTCCCTATCCCTAATCCTAACCATTGTCTTTACCCTAAACCTAGCCCCTCAGCCAGAAATTGCCTTTTTCCTTGTGGAGTCCAGCTAACAAGCTCCCCAGCCCTTGTGGGGACTGATTTTTCTATTTTTTGCTCTTCTGGTGCCCAGATGTATTGTAAAACCAGGATCACATACACACCTTGCAAGTGAAAATATTTCCAGGCGCTCCCCTTGCCAAAGCAGAGAAAAAAATCATGTCATTGTTATATATTTTGCAATGCGGTGTAAAGAAAATGTTCTGCAATTCTACACATTTTGGGAATGAGTGGAAAAAACTGTTTTCAGATTTTATTTTTATGTATTATATTTTATGATATTTGAGTGACTCTCAACAACTGAGGCTTATTGAGTAAAAAGACTGAAACAGAAAACAAACGGAGGCTGCTTTGCTGCTAGTTACACATCACTTTGAAAGTATAAAGATTCCAGATATCATGTGGTAGTGTGTTGGGTCTAGTCCTGCATACAGGGCTCTAGCTGCCTTATATGTCCTGGTGTGTGGGAGTGTGGTCCAGCTTTATGAACCGTCACCTCTTTAACCTCCATGTTTAGCAGGAGAGCAGTGGAGACAGTGATCCCCACCATAAGCCAATGGATGTACTAACCCAGCCTGCCATGGTCCCTTCCAAGTGGGATTAATGTGTGGGCCCTCTGGGGTATGGTTAACCGCCAACCAGGATAGGGTGAGTCAGGGTAGTAGAGGGGAGCGATGGAAGTAAGCTGCACCCGTCTGTGTGGTAAGCCGGGCCAAGTGTCTCCCGGGATAGCTGGCGCCGGTGCTCTGGGGGCCAGGATGAGGCATGTTTACACACCTGGGATATTTATGGAGCCTACTGAGGAGAGACCTCTCTGTGTGTGTGTGTGTGTGTGTGTGTGTGTGTGTGTGTGTGTGTGTGTGTGTGTGTGTGTGTGTGTACGTGCGAGGATGGGACAGAGACAGGCCAGGCCCTACAACCATCCAACACTTTGTTTACCATACCTTACAAAGCCCCAGCACTGTCATTCCTAGCCCCTTTCACCACTAAAACATGAGTGAGAAAAGAAGGAAGAAATGAAAAAGGTGGAGGATGTGATAGTAGGTTTTGATAGTATTTGGTGACACACACTAGAGTGCACCAATTGATCATAGAAACCCAATTCATTAATTCCTCTTGGCCCAATTCATTCATTCTTGACACAGTCCTTGCACAAATGAAAACCACAGATTTCTTGTGGAAACCAACTAACTGCTATTTGTAGGAATAAGGGAATCTACAGTTAGGTAGCACAGACTGGCATGGAATTATACAGCTA
Source organism: Esox masquinongy (assembly GCA_016801175.1). NCBI lineage: Eukaryota > Metazoa > Chordata > Actinopteri > Esociformes > Esocidae > Esox > Esox masquinongy. Next base: position 37,673 of record JACXGI010004916.1, read on the forward strand.
GAGAAGATATCACTTCTTGTAATAGCTCTAAGAGTTGTTTCACCTAAAGATTTGGAAAGATTTACAGTTTCAAATGTTGAATGTCAGAAAGACCCAAAAAGTCTTGGCATCCCTGTACTGTTGCTTGACGTTTGCCGGACCGTGTAAGTGGAACCTGCCAAGAAGAGCGAATATCTCTTACTGAGTGAGTGACTGACTGACTTGTTAAATACTGACTTACAAAACTGCCTTGTTAAATAGCGTAGTGGTTAGAGACGCAGACCTGCAAACAATAGGTCCCGCGTTCAAATCCTGTCACAGCCAAAAAAGTATGAATTACGATTTGATCCAGATAGGCAAAAACTTTGCTGTCCACAACCTTCAGTAGCTACGTTACAGTAAGCCTAAAATATAACTGTTTACGGTTATATTGCAACTATTTCTGGTGGATTTTTGAAGTACGCATCCATGATTTTTGGGGTAATATAGGCTAGATCAAAACCCCTTGGGCAGTAAAAGAGCAGGGGTTTCCACGATTCTCTCGTCTTTTCACTTGACGAAAATGTTATCGTCACCTATATTGATAGTTATTGTATCAATGTCATTCATGAATGAAAGATATGTGCCATGAAATGAAATGGCTTTGGCAGTGTAAAGTTCGTCTTCAGTCTCACTAGAAATTGCTCAAATCATATGACTATTCCAAGTAGTACGTTAGTAGATACTAGTAAGCCTATTACTGGCTAATAAGCTGTTAAAACGGCCAGTGGCAAAAGCCACACATTTCATAGGTGCTATTTGCGGTGGAGGTGAACTGAATAAGAAACATGATGGAAATTATAGAAATGCAAAGTTTTAACTACAATTACAACACAGTTTGTTGTAAACAGAATCTTGATTATTACATCACAAATTTTACAGCTCTAATTGCTTTGGCAACCGGTGTATCATGGTAATAAGACATCTTGCAAGTTTACTTCATGAAGCTGGTTGAGAGAATGCAATGACTGTGCAAACATGTCATCAAGGTAAAGAGTGGCTAATTTGAATCTACAATATGAAATGTATTCTGATCTGTTAAACACTTTTTTGGTTGCTACATGATTGCATATGTGTTATTTCATAGTTTGGATGTCTTGACGATTATTCTACAATGTGGAAAATAGTTAAACTAAAGAAATACCTTTGAATGAGTAGGAGTGTCCAAACTTTTCACTGGTAGTCTATATATATGGTCCAAGCGTCATTCTCAGTAATATCCTAACGATGTAAATTAGTAATTATACAGTCAATTGTTTATAAACATGTAATAGAATTCTTATTTAGGATAGCCACAAACCTTTTAAGTCGTTATCAAAGGTTGATTGGCCATAAAGCATGAACATTTTTAATTGAAACCTCTGTAATATTTTGGCTCTCAATGAAACACATTTTAAATTACAGTTGTGCTCAAAAGTTTGCTTGCCCTTGGAGAGTTGGTAATAAATGTACCATTTGTAAAGAAAACATGAGTGAGCAGGCAAAACACGTCTTTTATTTCTTATGGGATTCACATTCATCTGTAGGTCATAACAGAATGGCACAATCATAAAACAAAACATGGCAACAAAGAAAAAAAAGAACTGACCCCTGTTCAAAAGTCTGCATACCCTTAGTTCTTAATACTGTGTATTGTCCCCTTTAGTGTGAATGACAGTGTGCAGTCTTTTGTAATAGTTGTCTATGAGGCCCCGAATTCTTGCAGGTGGTATAGCTGCCAATTCGTCTTGGCAAAATGCCTCCAGGTCATGTAACGTCTTTGGTCGTATGTTTGCGGTTCATGCAATACGACCAGAGTGGCTCGATGATATTAAGGTCAGGAGACTGTGATGGCCACTCCAGAACCTTCACCTTTTTCTGCTTTAACCACTGGAGGGTCAACTTGGCCTTGTGCTTAGGGTCATTGTCGTGCTGGAAAGTCCAAGAGCATCCTATGCGCAGCTTTCAAGCAGAAGAATGCAAATTGTCTTCCAGTATTTTCTGATAACATGCTGCATTCATCTTGCCATCAATTTTCACAAGATTCCCCGTGCCTTTAGAGCTCACCCCCCCAAAATCATCAGTGAGCCACCCCCATGCTTCACAGTGAGGATGGTATTCTGTTCATTATAGGCCTTGTTGACCCCGCTCCAAACATAGCACTTATGGTTGTGACCATAAAGCTCTATTTTGGTCTCGTCACTCCAAATTACAGTGTGCCTGAAGCTGTGAGGCATGTGAAGGTGATCTTGGGCATATTGTAACCAGGCTTTTTTGGGGCATTGTCGCAGTAAAGGCTTCTTTCTGGCAACTCGACCATGCAGCTCATCTTTGTTCAAGTATCGTCGTATTGTGCTCCTTGAAACAACCACACCGTCTTTTTCCAGAGCAGCCTGTATTTCTCCTGAGGTTACCTGTTGTGAGGAAATGGGCAGAATCTAACACTGTGGGTTTTTCTTTGTATCCTGAACAATTCTTCTGGCAGTTTTGGTTGAAATCTTTCTTGACCTTGGCTTGGTATCAAGAGATCTCCGAATTTTCCACTTCTTAATAAGTGATTGAACTGGCATTTGCAAGGCTTTGGATATCTTTTTATATTCCATCTTTATAAAGTTCCATTACCTTGTTACACAGGTTTTTGCCAGTTCTTTTCTGCTTCCCATGGCTCAGTATCTGGCCTGCTCCATGCATCCAAGTAAGAGCTAACAAACTCATTGACTATTTATACATAGACACTAATTGCAATTTAAAAAGCCAGAAGTGTGGGAAATTCACCTTTAATTGCCATTTTCACCTGTGTGTCACCTTCTGTGTCTGTAGCAAGGCCAAACATTCAAGGGTATGTAAACATTTGATCAGGGCTATTTGGGTAATTTATCATTATGTTATCATTATGATTTAAAAAGGAGCCAAACAACTATGTGATAATAAATGGCTTCATATGATCACTATCCTTAAATAAAAGACAGTTTTTTTGCATGATCAGTCATGTTTTCAAAATCAATGCCAATATTTCACCATTTCTGCCAGGGTATGCAAACTTATGAGCACAACTATATATATATAGATACAGCTCTGGAAAAAATTAAGAGACCACACCTAATTTTTCTTAAATCAGCATCTCTGCATGTAGGGCAGCCATTCCATTCCAGTGTCTGTTAAATTCTAACACAGGCACACCATTTTACTTAATGAGGTACTGATTAGGTAATTACCTGAACCAAATCTAATTTAATGAGGAAAAGTATAAAAACCACTGCTGTGGTCATCACTATCCTCTTGCAATAGGACCAGCTGCATGGCAAAAACAGTGCAAGTAGAACCTCAAAAAAAAAAATCTATTCCGCATGACATAAGAAACAAAGACGAACAAGGTCAAGCAACAGACATTGGGGACAACAAAGCTACAGACTGGCAGAGGGCGAAAACGACTGTCCACTGACGGAGATGTCCGTCAACTCATTCGAATGTCAATCAACAACCGTAGGATGACATCAAGTGACCTACAAAAAGAATGACAAACAGCAGCTGGGGTGAAGTGCACGGTGAGGACGGTTCAAAACAGGCTCCTAGAGGCAGGGCTGAAGTCGTGCAAAGCTAGAAAAAAGCCCTTCCATCAATAAGAAGCAAAGAAGAGCCAGGCTGAAGTTTGCAAAAGACCACAAGGATTGGACCGTAGAGGAATCGAGTAAGGTCATCTTCTCTGACGAGTCAAATTTTCAGCTTTGCCCAACACCTGGTCGTCTAATCGGTGATGATCTGGGGATGCTTCAGCAAGTCTGGAATCGTGCAGATTTGTCTTTGTGAAGGACGCATGAATCAAGCCAAGTACAAGGTTATCCTGGAAGAACACCTGCTTCCTTCTGCTCTGACCATGTTCCCCAAGTCTGAGAATTGTTTTTTCTAGCAGGACAATGCTCCATGCCACACAGCCAGGTCAATCAAGGTGTGGATGGAGGACCACCAGATCAAGACCCTGTCATGCCCAGTCCAATCTCCAGACCTGAACGCCATTGAAAACCTCTGGAATTTGATCAAGAGGAAGATGGATGGTCACAAGCCATCATACAAAGCCGAGCTACTTGAATTTTTGTGCCAGGAGTGGCATAAAGTCACCCAACAGCAACGTGACAGACTGGTAGAGAGCATGCCAAGACACATGAAAGCTATGATTAAAAATCAGGGTTATTCCAGCAAATACTGATTTCTGAACTCTTCCTAAGTTAAAACGTTAGTATTTTGTTGTTGAAAGATGAATATGAATTTGTTTTCTTTGCATTATTTGAGGTCTGAAAACAATGCATCTTTTTTTGGTTATTTTGAACGGTTGTTATTTTCTACAAATAAATAGTCTAAATGACAATATTTTTATTTGGAATTTGGGAGTAATGTTGTCAGTAGTTTATAGAATAAAAATTAAGATTAAGAGACCCCTGCAAACTGAACGCCTCTGCTCCTCACTCAAAACTTTCCTTTTCAACTTTTTTGGAAAGGAAAGAAAAAGGTGCAGTGGTCTCTTCATTTTTTCCAGAGCTGTATGTATATATATTTATACACACACAATAAAAAATAAATTCAAGCATATACTATATATATTGATTGTGGTTGATTCTGAGCTATTTCGGAAGTCTTGATGACCTGCAGTTTGATATCGAGGGTCAATATTGATCGGTTTACACATGTACATCTCACTCTCTCACACACACACACATACATCTCATGTTGAATCACAATTCAAGCTTCCCCCATTAAATCTGACAGAGTACAGATCAGTCTGTCTGGATTGACAAGACGAAAAGATAAGATATTTTGACTAGTTTGTGGTCTGCTGGAAGGGGCCACCAATGGCGGTGGAATGCAGTGGGATGACTGGAGAGAGAGAGCCGAGAACACCATGATATTATAAGTGTAAAAGTTGCCCTACTGGGTTCGGACATTGGTGTAGGCATTAAGAAGGACCTACTGAATTCCGGTCAGTGATAAAATAAACAGCGTTGACACCAGATACCTCCAACAATGAGGGAGTATAGCTATAAATCAAGTAAGTCATTAAAGCTGGTCTGAAACAGGCAAATTGGCCCCCAAGGCTCTAACTGTCCTCTTCAGGGTGTGCCTGAGTCGACAGAGGGAAATATGTAGCTGGGTAACAGAAAACACAAACAAAGCCTGGAAACATATGCCTTTCCTTTACTGGACACCAGCTGAACCCAACTGATTTCATTGAATTTGAATCACTGAGTGATGATGAGCCAACTCTAGAATGACCTTTGTAATAATAACACTCGACACACACAGTGCTAAACAAATATGTATTTAATTTGACCTGTATTTCTCTCCATTTGTCTCTATTGACACATATTTACTATTCATTAAGTCTGTATGAAGGTAGCATGTGGTCTTCCTACTCTCAGAGGACTAAAACTGGGTCTTGGTGACCAGTACTTGCAACGGGTCACTTCTCATGTTTATTTGTTTTTGTGCTGAAGTGTTGTTGGATCGTTGGTTTAATTGGTACTGTACTCCAAGTTGATTCCTGGAATTAAATGTGTATCTGAATACTGACCCCTTGAGACACTTAAGTGAACTCAGCATGAACTCTCATTGCCCTCGTCCCCTCTGTAAACATCCCATGCAAAATAGCCCACTATATGAAACAACAGCTAACATCCATGGGTAAGAAGGAAGAATGAAAGAGGGAGAATGAAGGACATGCCTTGCACCCTATTGACTCTTTTCTACTCTTTTGTCTTGGGTACTATCCCCTGTTAAGTCTGTTCATCTGTTTTTTTAATGCTTTGTAGTGAGAACAAATCTCTCTCTTTCACACTGACACACACACACAGGTGGTTTGATCAATCTGTTGAGCAGCAGTTCCTAATGGTTCCATTTACCAAATCACTGTCAAATGCTTTTGAAGATCACTTTTTTACTAAACTTGGTTAGTCCCGTTGAATCAAAACCTGGATTGTTTTCCCGTTTTAGTCCGGTTCGCTTGGGGGGGTAAAACTGTGCATACCAAATATCTGTGCCTATTGGCTTGGTTGAGCTATCATTGATATTGAATAACAGAACTTAATAAATACCTTTTTAATACCTTTAAAAAGACAAAATAAGACTATTTAAGACATTAAGGTATTTTATTTAGATAAATTAATTTAAGGTACTTTCTAAGGACCAGCAGAAACCCTGAATGAAAATTACTGCTCAACTTGGAGCATGACAAAATGATTTCACATGCTAAGCATGCAAGTTAAGAAATTTAACCAGAAACCTTCAAGACAACATTAATTATGAAACTACCCGTGGTTCCGATTTTAAACAGTTATTACACTTATAAAACACTTAGTTGAACACATTAGCTTACTTACGTTTTAGCTAGTCTACTATTAACTTACCTTACTAGCATTGGCTAGCTGACCTAACCGCTAGCATGTTACAAATTATCTAGGAACATTGCAAGTTGCGAATCCGTATTAAAATATCACTCAACACTCACTTTTCACGAGTGAAAAAAATAAACAATATACCAAACAATAATTAACAAAGTATTTTTCTTCTAAATAAAATATCTTCATAACTATTTTCTTCAGCAGCTAGATTTGAGTTCTCTATAGCGCCTGTGCCAATTGTGTCTCCACAAAATAAGAAGGCGAGACGAATTCCAAACCTTGTACACAAAACTGGTTAATTCAAGATTGTCTGTTCAGCATCTTCTAATTATTGATTAGCTGAGGTTATGCCAACTATGAAAACAATTATAAAATCAACTAATTTCATCATTATTTAATGAAATCAAATAACTACTTATTTTACTAGTAACCATTTATTCACCTGGGTGCGTTTCAATTTCTTTGCCAAATATCTGGCCAGTGAGTCCATCACAAGGTTTTTATTTACAAAATCTTTGCGCACTCTTTGGACTGAATAGGAATGCTAACTAAAGTAAACTTTTCTTCGATTGGGTCTAAGCAAACAAGCTAATAGGTGAGAAATTGTTTTTAATTTAACAAATTATTATTATTATACTATTATAATCTATATGTAACTTTAAATCACCTACAGTAACATGCATTTTCCTCTTAATATATTTGAAAAAACCAAATGTGTCCACTCATACAAGGTCTGGACCACACTACTGACAAAGCAGCTGAATTATCTAAAACAATGAATTATACCTATAATAAGTGTGGGAGGGAATTTACCCATAATACATGATCTCATTTCTACCGTACAAAACTATGATCTCATTTCTACCGTCTGCTTCCAAATATGTACACTACAACTGAAACACTAAGTGCGCGTTAGCACACGCACCCGCCCCAATGGAAGGCCGGATGGTCTTACTCAGAAATCCTTTGCGATTTGCATGAGTGCTGAACTTCAACCTCCTACTAGATCAGAGTAGAGAAGCAGACAGAATATATGATATGTTTCCAGAGCGGCCTGGTACCAGGTCCACAGGATGACGGTGTTCTGACTGCAGTGAGAGTAATTCTCCTACCAGCTGGGGTCTACGTCATTCCAGCGTCACATTAACTAATGAGAAACTGCTGGCCTAGAGCTGCATGTGTGTGAAAGCTTAAGGAGAGTCTGTTTATAGTTACGCAGACAGAGAGAGGATGTATGTGTTTGTGTGAGTGTGGGAAGGGGGCTTTGCATTCAGTTTGCAGTTGTGAATGAACATAGCATGAGTCTGTCCCAACAGAACCACGTCTCTTTATGCACTTTGTATTCCATGTGATTATATGTCAGAGTTTACCCACATGATAACATCCCTATTGACATCATTCACACCCATGTAGGTTTTGTAATAGTGTTCAGTTTAATGGATTCTTGTCCGTGTTTGACGTGCTACTTAGGTGTTCTACAAAGCTCTGAAATGTTTTGTAATTAATAGTTTTAATTAGTGCTAGCAGTAAAAGGACATGAGCCTGCTGATGCTTAATGGCAGGGGCTCGGTGTCTCAAGTCAGTTGTATCCCTATCGAGTCCCACAGAGGAACGAACATGGCTCTCCTATTACAGCTAGAAGATTAAGTAGCTGGAACACTATAATCCAGGACAACTGGACTTGCCTGGAATTCGCTGGAAACTCTGTCTGCCCGTGTGAAGAAAAAAAAACTACAGTTCACTATGGAGTACTGGATAGCTAAAATTAAGTAAGGCCAAAATTGACATTTAAATGCAGCTATACATTCTCCAATGTGAAAAATGCAGCTATGTGTAGAAATATGAAGTACCAACCAGAGGTAATGAAATTGGCTTTAAGTAGGCATTTTGAAACAATATTGGAAGTACCAACTAGGGTTCATGAAATTGGCTTTAAGTAGACATTTTGAAACAAGAAAAGCCTAGTTTAGCTAGCCCGCGATTAGAAGGGATAAATGTTGCCCTTGCTGGGTTCAAACCGGGGTCTCCCATGCGACAGGCAGTGTCTTTAACCACTACGTCACTAAGCTATACGTGTTCCAAGTGTCTGTATAGCGTCACATTAGATAATTTGGTCAGGCATTAACATCACGACAAATTTGAATATTTCGCTAGACACCATTAAGCATTGTTGTTAAACTAACATCTCTTATTATGTTTACTTCCACCACAAATAGCATCTATGAACTGTATGGCTTTTGCCACTTGCTGTTTTAACAGCTTATTAGCCAGTAATAGGCTTACAAGTATCTATTAACTTACTTCTTGGAATAGTCATAAGAATTGAGCAATTGCTAGCGAGACTGAAGATGAACTTTACACTGCCAAAGCTATTTAATTTCATGGCACAACATTTGTTTTTCTTTCATTCGTGAATTACATTGATACAATAACTATCAATATAGGTGACGATAACTGACTTTTTCATCAAGTGAAAAGACGAGACAATCGTGGAAACCCCTCCTCTTTTACTGCGCAAGGGGTTGTGATCTACTGTATATTACCCCAAAAAGCATGCACGAATGCGTACCTCGAAAATACACCAGAAATAGTCACAATATAACCGTAAACAGGTTTATTTTAAGGTTACTATACCGTAGCTACTGAAGGTTGTAGCCAGCGAAGTTTTTGTCTATCCTGAACCAATCCTAATGCATAATTTGTTTTGACTGGGGTGAAGCTTGAACACCGGTCCCCTACATGGCAGTCCGTACCACTAACCGCGACACTATTTAACAAGGGGTAGTCAGTCAGTCAGTCTATCAGTAAGAGACATTCGGTCTTCTTGGCTGGCTCCGCTTACGCGGTCCGGCAAAAATACATTTTTTAAAATTAACTCATCAGACACTGAACCCTAAAAGACAAGACTGTGTTCACTATATTCAACATAAAGAGTTTTTCCTAGCCACTGTGCATTAATTTCTTGTTGTTGCTTGCTCTTTGGGGTTTTAGTCTGGGTGTCCGTAAATGCACTTTGTGACAACGGCTGATGAAAATGGGCATTACAAAATAAATGTCATTATTGATCCCAAATATTCGTCAGGATTTGAAGGCCTGATTAGGAAAATATGTACAGCGAGCTTCCTATCTTGTGTTCCTATCAGTGCAGAGGATCTTATCCTTTTATCCTAACTGTGATTTTAGAGTGCTCTGTAGCTGGAATACAGCATTATATGTATAGGGGGTGGACCAAATAATGAAAACACCTAACAATGTATTGATATCAAAGACCGAATAAGGAGTAAGGCCACCCTTTACCTTCAGAACAACTCCAATCCTTCTCGGAATGCTGTCGTACAAGTCCTGTAATGGCACATTGCACCATTCTTCAAGAATAAAAGCTTTCAATTTGAGGTGTGAAGGAGGTGGAAATCTACTTCGCACTGTGCTCCAGAACTTTCCATAGATGTTCAATGTTCAGATCTGGTGTTTGGGGAGGCCATGGAAGGCCTTTGACGTTATCCTAGTGTTAATTGAACCACTCTTGACTTTGTTTAGCAGTGTTTTTAGCAGGGCATTATCATCCTGGAATAATAATACATCATTAGGGAAGTGTTTGCACCACAGGTTGCATCTCATCCTGTAAAATGGCCTCATATTCCTTGGCCATCATACGACAATGCAGAGGAATCATCGGACCCAATGAGACCCATTAAAAGGCTGCATATACCATTATGGATCCACCACCATGTTTAACACTAGAAGCGCCAAGCTTTTCACACCTACCTAAGCGCCGTCAGGGGTTGTTTTGGCCCATGCATGTTTTGAATGGGAGGTTGTTGCTGACACACAGTGATCGGTAGATCCAATGCCAATGACACTATTAGTGCCAGAAGAAGGACATTTGACCAAGAGGCACATAAAAAATATTGTGTGGGTGTGTGTGTGCACGTTTGTACAGTCAGGTTAGGGACCAAACCACCATTGAAAATCGTAAAGTTAATAATAGCCTTGCAAATGCATATAGATGGCCTAAAAGAATAAATAACGTTCACACCATTGTGTATTTATCAACAATAGAGATGAGCCTAAAAAACAAATTGAAAGTAAAATAAATTGTATGACTTACCTTAAAATATTTTCTATTATCGTGGTAAGCCTTATAGCAAGCGCCGAAGGTCGGGATGCCAATGTAAGCTATCCAGGCCAGGGTTTCCGTTAGCCGGCAAATGCAGGCTTTTAGCCGGTATCACGTGTAGTTGTCCTGCAGATGAAAATAACAACGACTAAAATGTCTGGTGGGAAATATGCCAAATAAATAGATTGATCAAAAGCATATTAAATAGCCTAATATTGTGTGACCTATATATGTTGCCAAGAAAACATAAGACATTACTTAGTGTTTGGTCGTGATTAAGCAAAACGTGTTTCAATATGTTTAATATGCAATGGGACAACATATTTATATCCAGACATTTTAATGGGCATTATCTAAATAGGAAATATGGTTGGAAATTACAAAATTAGACTTAAAATATTAGCCAAAATATTTTACACATGCTTGGTGACATGTTTCAGTCTAATAATATTGTTGCGAAATTAGCCTACTTTACATTGCATTGCAAAACAATTCTAAACTAGATTTAAACATACTGGAATTAAGAAGCAAACGAGTTTCAGCAAATGATCTGAGCCTATAACTTTCCGTAGAGCATGTCAAATGCTTCTGCACGCATGGGCTAGACATCCTATGGAAACGGTCATTTGCGTGGTATTTTTTGAGACTTTTCTAACATTGGCCTAAAATCAAATTGGAAACATGATTTTGGAATCAAAATATTGTGCAAGAAGATCATTGTCTATCAAAATAATAACAATCTGGCTCAAATAATTGTGATCAGGCAGTTATGTAATAATTGTGACGGCCCTAGATGTAGCCGATAATGCTCACCCCGCAAAGATTGTGAAAAGTTCATTCTGCTGGCTAATTCAAATAATAAACATTTGTTGGATCATAGCGTTTGTGTTTTACTGCTGTTTAAATATAGGCTATTATATGGCTATTTAAAACATATGTCCAGTAGGATATGGCCGTAAGTCTGGAATTATAACGGCTATATTAGCCGTCAAAAAAAAGTATAGCGTAAACTCTGCATTAGACTATGTTAATCAATATAGCCTATGCCTTACAGTAAGGCTTGTTACTGAAAAAGGAACTATATGCTGTCAGCCTAAAATCTCCAATGTGTAAGACTGTGCTGCCTGGATTTTTCAATGGTTTTATCAATCGAGTTGGATCTATAACCCACATTTTGCATCAGCTTGGACTACAAAAACTAACAAAAACAAATCACAATTTCTATTCTGGTGCTGTGAAATTAGTTGTTTTGGACACATTAAAAGTAACAAATTCATTAACTTTCCAGACTTAATGTCACAGTAAGTGTAAAGACGTAGATTCATGAGGATTTTCACTTGAAAATTAAGATTTTGAAAATTCAACTGTCACTCCCTTTGACTCTGGAGTATCACCAACAAACATTTAAAAGGCTTTAATTGTTTCAACACTGGTGTGTCTAAACATCATGTTCAACCAACAGAGCCCAATAAAGGCCGGACAAACCAGCATAGACAATAACCTGTCTATTTTATTCAGGCTAGTCAGCAGTGCTAAGACAGTTCACCCGAAAATAAAGTAGGCTAAAAGTAAAAGAAATTCAAAGAATGAAAACTCTCAGCAGAGCATGGTTTGAAATAAATAACACACTCCCTTAATTTCTGTTAAATCAACCATATACAATGCAATCAGCCTGGTAGAAATTAAGCTTTTGTGCAAAAAAATAGCAACTCATTTAAACTAAACAATGTAGCCTATAAGGCATACAGCTATACACAACACTCCATTTAGTTAAATCACTTCACGGGCAAAAATTAAGGGAATTAGTTAAACAACAGGCCTACCTTTGTTGTTTTCATTCTACAAAACAAGACGCAAGCGCCTGGGTTTAGTGTTGAAAACAGAAATGATCTCATCATAGTCCAAAGAGTCACAGAGTTCTTTTTCAAAGGACAAAAGGCACAGATTGTTGAGGCGGGTAGTACTCATGGATGCCCTGAGGTCCGTTTTTAATCTATCTGCAGTGGAGAACAGTCTCTCAACACTACAAGAAGTCATGGGAAGGGTGATGATGACTTGAAGTAGTTTGTTGAGGTTTGGAAATATGTCAGGAGCACAAATGTCCAATACTTCCACGAGGGATGGAAATTCCAGGCCATTGGCTACTTTCCGACGCAGTTGCTCAATGAATACTGTTAGTTCAGCATCCTTAACCAATATATGAAAGTGATCACACGGGGCCCGCAGAGAATCCTTCTCTGCAAAAGTCTTAGACTGTGGGAGAAAAGTTGCTGCTGCCCTCATTATTCCATACTGATCCTCTTGGAAACGATTGTCCAGCT
>JACXGI010004917.1:0-40449 GCA_016801175.1 Esox masquinongy
ACACACACACACACACACACACACACACACACACACACACACACACACACACACACACACACACACACACACACACACACACGCACAGATTTGGAGTCTTAGTCCCCTTTAAGGACAGATGAGGTATTGCAACCCTACTGCCAAAATGCAAACACTCCTCTGGTGTGGCTGGTCTTAGAAGATATTTTCTGAGACTCTGACAACATGTGCCTGGAATCCTAAGATAAATATGTTTGTGTGTGTGTGTTGTTTATGATTGTTTGTGTGTGACAGTGATGTGTGAGTGAAGTGTGTGTATATGTGCGCTATCTTGTCAAGTTGTCCAGGACACAGCTGTGGACATCAACATATGTCCCAGCATAGGTTCAAAAACAGCTATCTGAGATCATCTCGTCAGACCAGGTGGGGAGCCAAGAAAAAGAGGGCTCTCTAAATTTGGAACTAGTACAGTTGAGTGATGGTCACATTTCTTGATTGGTCAAGGTGTTTGTGTGTGTCGGTGTGTGTGTAGTTCGATGTGTTTGTGTGTGTGTGTGTGTGTGTGGGGGGGGGGTTGGGATCTTCTCACGTCACAATCTTTTTCTGGGTTTCTTTTCCAGTGCTTCTTCTCCGCTTTCTTGGAAGCCGTGGAGTGGATATCAGCATGGCTCTTCACCCGGGGGTTCAGGGCCAGGATACTCTGAGAAGGGAGAGAAAGACAGAGGGAGAGAGAGAACACCCAATTTTAACATCGGAAGCAAAATTCTGTAAGAGCATCCTCAGAGATCTGAGAAAAACTACAAATATTCAGTGCCAAGCAGAATTATGACATTTCCATCTTCTGATCATTATCCAAAAAATACATCACATTTTATAAAAATTTGAAAACAAGTGACCAGCAATTTCTATCATAACCCAACCCAAAAAAAAAAAAACATCAGACAGCCGTAAGACAGTCTGGCTCAACCAAATAAACATATAGCACCTATTGGAAAACAAAGCAAAAACATCAAAATATCAAAGCTAGTTGTCACTAAAGAGACATCTGACCAATGTGACTGAAAAAAAGACTGTCCATCACAGCTACATCTGCCTACCCAGAGAGGACAATTTTCCTAAGAGAGATTATGAGAACTAACTCCAGATTAGATTGTCTGCTAAACGATTACATTTTAAAACATTAACTAAATGTTAAGAGATGAGAAAAGGGGAAATACTAAAACTCTTAAAAAAAAAAAACTTTGGGATTGTTGGAGGAATAGTCAACTAGGACAATTACATTACAATATGTGTTTTCTTCACTAATTAGCTGTTGTAACTATTCATTTCTTATTTGATTGTCTGTTGATTTTTATTATTCATTCAATATTAATATGTGTCTATTAATTATCTTTATATACATCATTGTTGATTTTCTATGTGTCTATGTATGCTTCAGCCCTGGCTGCAGGTGTGGTGTGAACGAGCCCTCTCCCATGTCAGCAACAGACCAACATCCCAGGGGGGACCACCTGCTCGGGGCTGGGAAACAGGGCCCCGTGAACACAACCCAACAGCTAAGCTACCACCCCCCGATGAGGCACACCTGCCCTGAATCAGGCCCCATCAGGAGTAGCTAAAAGGGTTTCTTGGGAAGCAGTGCCAGGTAGAAGTGGAAGGAGTCTGGCACTGCGGCCATTCACCGTATCTCGCCCCGTTACATTGGTGGAGGTTACAGATACAACCCCAAGCTAGAGATGCTTTTGTTTCCAATGTTCTGGGCTCCATGCAGCACCTACTGGTGACTGCTAGCCGACAGGCAAAGGTCAACACTGGGCTGGGATGCAGCCAGATTCCCTGCCTGGCAGCAGCAAGCGTGATGGCCGCAAGACCTAGACAGCCATCTGACGAGCCGCCCGGATGAGCCGCCAGTTAAAATGCTATGGCAATTTGTAAATAATTCTAATAAGTTTTTTGCAGCCAGCTAAAAAGTTGGTACAGCCAGATAAAAAACAATTTTGTGGTACACGTGAGGCAGTTGAGTGAAAAGGTAAAACCCCGCCCTTTTACATGAAACATCACAGGTGAACAGCCTACCACCGATGAGCTGCATTTTTTGTGGAAACCCCAAAAAGTCATTCCTAACTACCAAGCGCTCCTGCACACATGCACTCCCAATGCGCGCTCCTTCCACTATGCTAACAGATTTTGCGTAAACATACAACTGAACTTTTGCTGTTTTCATATAGGGATAACAAACTATAAGCGAAGGAACTAACCCCACATTTTGCCCCCCCCCCATTGTGAGAGGGCAATGGAGGCAGGGAGGGAGATTTGGGAAAAGCAGGGTGTTAATAAGCAACACATGCAAATAAGCAAATAAGCTTGTAACAAAGTTCAATATGGGAGTTTACTGGGAACTGGGAAAAGTTCACTTGAAAGAGTTGACAAATAATTATTGCTAGGGGGTGTTTCCTGCTGACCATTCCTGCTGACCTTTGACATCAGTGATAGCTGATGAACTCTTAAATTCCGGATTGATGGAGCTTTTTGGCCATTAGCCATTTTCTACTGGCAATACATACTGCAGGCTATCAACCAATATCAAAGATTCCTACAGTGTACATGTAGTCCCAAGTTCACTCCCTAGGAATATTTTGTACACATTTAAACATGGATAGTTCAGCTAATGTTCCATCACATTCACTGATAAAGGTAACTCAATTCAATATATATATATTTTTTTGGAACCATTCATGCAGTTAAAATAATAAGATTGTTTTGGTCTTAACCATACGTGTGTGGTAACACATCATGCCAAGATCAAAAGACCTATCTGAGGCCCTCAGATTATTGAAGCCCATGAGTCTGGGAGGGGTTACAAAGCCATTTCAAAGCAATTCAAAGTACACCAGTCCACTGTCCGATGGATCAACTTCAAACTGAGAAAATCAGATCCCTGGCTGCCTACATAGTACAGGCCGCCCCAATAAAAAGATGGTTATGTAAGACTCAAATTCCTAGGGTAACATAAAGGGATCTACACAGCATCATAACGTCTTGCCATCACTGAGTCAAACATGAATTCCATGTTGTACCAGAGAATCATAGAATAGAACGTGAGGGCATCGGAGAAACGGTTGATTTGCACATGGATCTTGCAGCACCTCTATAATCCAAATCACACAAGCGAAAGCTACAACAGAATGGAATTACGAAATGAAGGGTTATGGAACGACAGAGACAAGAGAATTTACAAGAAATGGTTACATTAAGTTTCAGACAGAGGGGGGCACACAAGCAATTGAATCTAGGGGTGCACTTGTTTTTTCCTCACTGTGAAATTGTACTTTTGTTGATTTTGGATGAGTAAATTATTGAAGGGCAATCTTTCAGTGTCATTCATTAAATTGGGTTTCCTTTATCTGTCAATATTGAAGATTACATATCCGTACGTTCAAATATGTGAGAAAAAAAGATAACTTTCCAGGGGGTGTATTTACTTTTTCACATGCCTTGTGCGTTGCAGGAAGCAACATCGCTCTGGATTTAGAGCAGCAGTTGTCCAGGTTTACTTTGCAAGCAAATTAATTTCTATTGAATAAAATCTAGAAAAACACTCAACGGAAAGACACAGCAATTTTACCGATCCTTGACAGCAGCTGAGAGGATAAGAGGCTTTAACCAATGAATAAATTTAGCTTATAAAGCTCATCTAAATGCTACTCTTTCTGCTGCATCTAAAGACCTGAGGTAAAGTTCATACTCTCCACTAGATCATATGCACCTGAGGCCAGCCTCCCCTTCCTCTTTCTCTACTTCAACTTCCTCCCTCTCATTTGCTCTTTCCTTCTGTCATACTCCTATGTTTTTCCTTAACCTTAATACATAAAACACCTCCACGTACACACACAGAACAAGGTGCTCCTACAGACTTGCATTACCACTGATCAGCAAACATAAGCCTCTCCACTGTACTGTAGGTCATTAAGAATGCAACACACACACTCCAGTTTCAGTAGTGCACAGTAGAGCATAGCACATTAGAAAACATCATTCATAACGACAGGGAGACTATGAAGAACACAGAGACTTGAATTCTAAACATGCTGTGTGGATTTGTGTCTAGAAAAACACCCTGCAGACCAATATTGGATCATGGTTTTTCAGAACCTGGACGGGTTGATATCTAGATGAAGGGACGCCTTCATGGGGCGACGTGCCATGACTATTTAGGGGGCTAATATGAGACAGGCCATTGCTCTGATCCATATTTCATCATATTACTGTCATATTCAAATCATGACAATCATGAGAGGAATAGGGGAGGAGTACAGCAGCGCTTTGTAAGGGTGCTTGTTGTAAAGACAGCTGGCTGTTATTCTGATCTTTGTGTAGTGAGCTTTTGGTGACCAGAGCTGCTTAGACATCACAGAAGTGGGTGCCACACAGAATGAAATAGCTATAAGACTCAAAGGGCATTCAAAGTCCAGTAGCTATAAGACTCAAAGGGCATTCAGATGGAAAACCCTTATCCACTTATTCTAAAACAGGGGTTTCCAATCTTTCCGGCCATAGAAAATGTAACTTGTAGCAAGCAACTGTTCTATTTTTTGCTTTCAACTAAGCTCATTCTTCTTTTCTCCCATGCAGCTTTCTCACAGGTCCTCTGTGTACAATACTGCAGTACTGCACAACGTTCTGCCAATAGACCTGGTAAAATAAGGGTTGATTAACGAATCTTAGGGGTGACCCATCACGTCTTTTGGATTTGTTCCTGAAATCTCACGTTTTCCAAAATGATGTTTTTTCATGTGTAATTTCCCTGGTATTTTAAATGTCTTTGTTCTTTATTTTACAACTTTTTTTGAAGAGAAACTAAATCGGATGTTCTAAGTCCATTTCAATAATTAAAAAAATGTGTATTTATATTTGGTCTCTCAGTTTAATTTCCCTTGAATAGCCCATCAATCCCTTTAATAAAAGAGGAATCTGACAGCCTTTGATGAATCTGTAACCTACTGATGCAGCTATTTAATATAAAAATAATTGATACTAATGATGTACTTCTGCCAGGTAAGCCTACTTTGCAGTTTAGATAATGTTTTGAGAAGTATTCTGTCATGCCACAAGATAAGATTTTCATTATTAGCAAATAAATAATCCAATATGCACTTCACCCAGACGTGTTGGGAATTAATTGTTAGATACGGTGTTTTGTTTTTAATGCAAGCAATGCCTAATAAAGGATGAGGTAATGCCAATATTGCTTTGACTTAATAGTAGTTAAAATTACTAGTAAGCTACTAGTGGAGTACGATCTATTTTTTGGTGACCCCTGCTGTTGTCCATAAAAACCCACTTACCGAGATACATTTTTTAATAATACAAATATAAGACAAGACATTTTCTACATTTAAAAGTTACATGTCAGCAAGCAACGGGGAATAGTCCTTGAATAAATGTTTTGAGATTGAAATCAACAACAAAATCCACACTGAATTCTCTGGACATGCTGGCTGGCTAGATTCATTCATTGGACATGCTGGCTGGCTAGGTTCATTCATTGGACATTCTGGCTGGCTAGTTCATTCATTGGACATGCTGGCTGGCTAGGTTCATTCATTTTTGTTAAGTGGGGTGGGGATGAATGAGCCAATTGGAAGCTTGGGATTATTCGGTGGTTATGATAATATGAGGGCCTGGGATTGCAAAAAGTGGCATGGGATCTAGAGGGACCACTGAAAGTCAGGACACCTGTTTATTCCCATTCGAAAAATCAAACCCAACGCAGAGCAATGTCCTCTTCACTGACATGGAACATAAGGTCTATAGACCACAGGGAAAAACAAACATGAACTGAATGCCTTGGTGTCTGTCTGCCTGCTTTACATAACGAGCCACTGAATTGTGAGTAGGAGCAAAGCATTTTCGTGAACAGTTTGTTGAGATATGTGGATGGTTCTAGTTATCACCCGATGTAACTAGTTGCACTGTCTTATATAAATATCCTGTTTTGTATTACTTCACGCATTCCAATACACACACACAAACACACACATGCATTGTTGTATTTGTCATTGCTGTTGTCATCTGTGTTGCCCATTTTTACAATGTACATTTTATTTACTTATCCCAGACCTCAAACTGTTGTGCCTCTTGCCAGGACACCATAGTAAAAAATAAATTGTTCTTAATTGACTTGCTTGGTTAAATAGAAGTTAAATAAAATACAATAAACTACTGACAGATGAATATGTTGGTACAATTTTGGTCCACTGGTTATCAAATGGCTTATGTTGTCTTGTGTCAGGTGTATTCCCCAGGCCCAGCAGCTAGTTCTCCACCACTGAACATTTCAATGCCGAGTTTTGTTTAGGGAGCGAATTTGTATTATTTTCCTCCTGGTGATGTGCAGATGGTGTGGAGAACATACAGTACTATTTTCCCTTTCTGTTTCCTTTCTGCAATCACCAGTTTACATTGCACAGCCAAAAAGAAAAATATCAAAAAAGTATTTCCCTACAGTATTGATGCAAATGCTGAGCATAAAACCCACAGAGTGTCTCTGAGCAGTGTTTCGCGTGCATCCCATCCACCATGGAATCATTTTGGGACTTTCCCCTAATTTTCTAATAACAGCAGCAACCTGCCTCAGTTAGTCTCCCGCAAGCTATATGACATTAAGATTGTTCTTTTCATATGTTTACAGTAAGCAGAGGGTAGAAGACAGATTCATTTTGAATCTATGATGAGTTATTGGGATGTAAAAGTAAACTGCCTGGACTGGACATAACAGAATCTGCATCCTTCCTCTTACTGTGTTGACCACACTAAAGATGTCCCACTTTATGCAACACCAAACATCATCCAATTACTCCTTTAATTTCACACCTAATGAAAAATGTAGTTACTACTCCATGTGACGTCCAGATCGAGACAATAAAAATAAACTTTTCTTATTTTATTGTCAGTTAAGGCCTGTGGGACTTAGGTATTTGTATGTATTGTGTGGTCTAGATAAACCCCCAGATATATGTATATACATATAGTACATATGTATATATATATGGTACATTCATTTGGAAAGAAAATGGGAAGGTTGTCATAAGAGACAAGTCACTTGTTTTAGGAGTAATTCATTTTTGACAGTACACAGCAAATAAAGCAATGTTTAACACAGAGAAATATTAGTTTAATATAATGTAGTTATTTTAACCATCAAAAAATAATATGCTCTCTGGAGTTAGTATTGATGACTATAGTTTACTGGGACAGAGAACTTCTATTCTGTTAATAGTAACCTAAAATGAAGAGTTAAAGGACAACTTCAATATTTAGAACCCTAATCGTCAGTGTTCATATCAACACCATGTTATAAAAGGGTGAAGAGAAGCTAAAACTCCCTTCTTGCACAAGATACAGGACAAATGAAAAACAAACATGTTCTTGCGAAAGCACACATCTGGATTTCCGTTTACACGTCTCTAGGAAACCAGTGTCCTGGCTTAAAAAACAAATGAACACAATATCTGGCAAATTCACTTCCAGCATGTTGCCCATTTCTGTGTGGTGCACACGCTTGAGTACACAATCTGTGGAGATTTGTACCTGCTACACCAAAGCCTTAACAGTGAGGGCATGGAGTAGTAGAAGGATAGCAGTCTCACTGTTTTGTAGGGATCTGTTAACTCTGGTGCCACCTGAGTAGATGGACATTAAAAATTAAGCTGGAGAGCTTTATGTATTCTGCAGACTAAACACATTCAGTGTGACATTATCATGTGGAAGGTTAATGCACAGATTTTATTTTAAAAAAATATCTGGCGCTTCTAATGAATGCTGTTGTTAGAGCATCATGTGCGTTTACTTTGAACTGTCCAAGTATTTATGGCTGACAGTATGAAGCTGAGTAGTATTCATAGAGAAAAATCTTTTAAAAGTATGCTAAACCAGTAAAAATAAAAGATGAAAAACTGTTCAACAATATTTTTTTTGGGGGGGCGACCAAATTTTATAGGCCCTGTCTTACAGTAGTTGACCGGATATATAGATAGAAAAGGGTAATGCAGTACTTTATATTGCATCTGTTTTAACATGAATTTATTTTATTTTAATTTATGCAACACAAATACAAGAATCATACTTTTTTCTAAACTAATCCAACCTGTCATGGGACTTTAGCAACCAGTACAAATATGGTCTTCCTGTTACATAAAGTAGTGTAGGCAGTTTTCATTTTCTATAGTTTACCCCATAATCTAAAAGGTGAAAACGAGTTGTATGCGAAGTGAAAATGCTTGACATCTTCATGCAAGTCTCCAAAAGAGATTGGATTTCACATAATGTGACATGACATAATATAATATGGCCATACACCCTTAGCTACAATTCCAAGTTAGCAAAACAATGCAGAAATGTAGTCATAAATGGCAAGGGAGTTTAGCCAGCTGGCTAAAACTGTCCCTTTTACTGAAAATGTAGGTTGATTGGTTTTGACTATAAATACACTTAAAACAACACTAAACAAAACATTTTATCACTGGTTTTGACTATTGTAGACATACAATTAGGTCCGGAAATATTTGGACACTGATACAATCTTCATAATTTTGGCTCTGTACACCACCACAAGGGATCTGAAATGAAACAACCGAGATACAATTGAAGTGCAGACTTTCAGCTTGAATTCAAGGGGTTGAATAAAAATATTGAATGAAACGTTTAGGAATTGCAACCATTCTCATACACAGTCCCCTTATTTCAGGGGCTCAAATGTAATTGGACAAATTAACACAATCATAAATAAAATTTTCATTTTTAATACTTTGTTGTGAATCCTTTGCAGGCAATGACTGCTTGAAGTCTGGAAGGTATGGACATCACCAAATGCTGGGTTTCCTCCTTTGTGATACTTTGCCAGGCCTTGTTGTTGTTTGTTCATGGGTCATTCTGTCTTAAGTGGTCTTCAGCAAGTAAAATGCATGCTCGGTCGGGTTGAGATCAGGTGACTGACTCAGCCATTGCAGAATATTCCACTTATTTGCCTTAAAAAACTCCTGGGTTGCTTTCGCAGTATGTTTTGGGTCATTGTCCATCTGTAAAGTTAAGCGCCAATCAACTTTGCTGAATTTGGCTTAATCTGAGCTAACAATATATCCCTATAAACTTCAGTATTCATCTGGCTGCTTATGTCTTCTGTCACATCATCAATAAACACTAGTGACCCAGTGCCACTGGAAGCCATGCATGCCCATGCCATCACACTGCCTCCACCGTGTTTTACAGATAATGTGTTATGCTTCGGAACATGAGCCGTTCCAAGCCTTCTCCATACTTTTTCCCCCATTATTCTGGTACAGGTTGATTTTAGTTTCATCTGTCCAAAGAATGCTGTTCCAGAACTGGACTGGCTTTTTTAGATGTTTTTTTTGGCAAAGTCTAATCTGGCCTTTCTATTGTTGAGGTTTATGAATGGTTTGCACCTTGCGGTGAACCCTCTGTATTTGCCCTTGTGAAGTCTCCTCCTTATGGTAGACTTGGATAATGATATGCCAACCTTGTGGAGAGTGTTCTTTACTTGGCAGGATGTTGTGAAGGGGTTTTTCTTTACCATGGAAAGGATCCTATGATCATCAACCACTGTTGTCTTCCGTGGACGTCCTGGCGTTTTAGTGTTGCATAGCTCACCAGTGCATTTTCTCAGAATGTACCAAACTGTTGATTTGGCCACTACTAATGTTCCTGCTCTCTCTGTGATGGATTTTTTTTGCAGCCTAAGGATGGCCTGTTTCACTTGCATTGAGAGCTCCTTTGACCACGAATACCCTCAAATTAAAGCTGAGAGACTGCACTTTAAGCCCTTTAACTGTAACTTTAATATATTTTGGTAAACAGCCAAAATAACAAAACTTGTGTCAGTGTCCAATGATTTCCTAACCCTGACTGTATTTTATACTATTAAAAAAAATGATGTGTTCACATTAAACCATTTTCTTGTCTAAAACTCTTCATCCACAACTCCATTACATAGATGGTTCCCAAGTTGATCTTTCCCCGCATACATAAAATATAATCTGATACAAGTCAAGAAAATGGAAGAGTAATTAACATTACATCTCTAACATATGCAAGTCTCAGTGTCCAGGTCGTAGCCCAAGCTCTAAGGATTTCAGTCCAATCACAAAAACTGTGCCAGAGACAGCCAAACATGGTAAAATTGCTTAGTGCATGTTCAACATTAGTTTTTGTCTCTTCTGCAGAGGAACCCATTTGCAGCCTGGTATTGACCTAACCTCCTCAAGTGGAAAATACACAAAAGAAACAGATCCTTAGCGGTCAGAGCCCACAATGATGCACTAAACACTAACCATGTTGGACAGTGAGTAACCTACTGTGGTTACGAAATGGTCAAATGAAAAACAATAGCATGGAAATGGATAAATGTCAGGGTTAATCCTAATTAGTTTAAAGCAGCATGTAGTGAGAATAAAACAGTATTGTGATCAGTAAGGCACAGTGTAGACATTCTTCAATAGAAAACCAATAATTGTATTTCAAAAGTTCTGGTCAGTGTTAGCTTCTGTCCGTTTATCCTACATAATGCCCTTATATGGTATGCTCCAACCACCCCTACGGTCCATGGGTGTATCGAAATAATTCATGAACGGTCGCATGAACAGTTCCTAGCAGGAGGTGTGGACAGGGTGTGTGGGGCCTATCTGTAACGGCCACCATGTCTTATCTATTGCCCGTTGTCCAGCGTTAGTCAGCACTTATGCAATGTGTTAAGTTTCTCATGCCCATAATCTCTCATTAGTACCACCCCATTTCAAACAGATTCTTCCCTAAGAAGCACAACATATACAGTATAAATTCTGTCTGTAACACACCCAAGCAGATAGTTCCCACTGTCATCACCATACACAGAAAGACCATACTGGCTACCCTGATCTGAATGGTGTCATTCATTCATACATAATTCACAGCAGGGATCTTTGTCATCCCTGGTCATTTTCAAGGGCGTAAAGATGAATTCCATCCAGGGTCTACCACTGCATACTGTAGATTTTTGAAAAAAAAACATTTGGTCTTCACTCTTAGGCATATTCGTCTGTTCACAGCAAAATTCCAGCATTCAGAGTAAATGCATTTTTTTTTTGTGATAATATTTTTCATCATGCCTGTGTCATGTTCCCAACTCCAGGTTTGTTATTGTGCTAGACACAAGTCACATCCAGGCAATTATTTTAAATAAGACATTGATCCAGTGTGGGTAAATTAAAGGCCTGCACCTGATGTTGTAGGATATTCTGAAATATTTCATTCCTTTTTGATAGGACAGTAGTTCTAATTCTATATCTTTGGCAAATGTGCTTCAATTAATCGAGAGCATCTCCACCACCCTTCCTATATTCCTGATTCTATAAGGAAATACATAAAGTGCTCCCCTGGAGACATGAGGCTTGCATTCATATAAGAGCAGAGAGTTGAAGAGAGGTCATGAATCTAATTCTAGCCCAACATTTTTTTAAGGGAATAGGAGCATTCAACTCTGGTTGCTTTGAGGAAATGTTTACATTGCAAACAGTGGGGCGTGTTGTTAAAAGAGGAACCCGGAAAATATTTGCTGGCCCCTAATAAACAGCCAGTTCAAATTAAGTATTTCTAGACAGCTAGCTAACGTAAGGTTAGCTATATTTTCAATATTTTTTCGTGGAATTATTGAGAGATTACTCTATTGGTTAACAATTATGATAAACACCCAGAGGAATGTGACGTCACTGCCTTTCTAGTAGCCCTTGAGACAACAAATGATTTTGAATGAGCACAATTCCCACATTAATTTATTTCACTAAAGACATGGACCTATGTGGCTTTTGTAACAATTTGGTAACCAATGTGTGTAACTAGGCTTCACTCATTCAAATAGCCTGCAAACGCACCTCTCTTTAACCACCCCTATAATCTATCAATAATGTTTGGATAGGTCAATAGGATGATATGTCATTCCGTACATTGGCCACTGCTAGTCACAAGAAATTCATCAATACGGTATGTTTGATCAATAAAGTCACTCCTACATACACTACCTGGTGATTTACGCATCCTCCTATCTGCTGTGGTTGTGAATGTGACCAAGCAATCAGATTAAACCAATGCTGTTTACAGTTAAACTACCCACACTGGTCTTGGTCAGATCACAAAATCCCTGACATATGACAAACGTAGACCACATCTGTTGTCGCCTGACTGAATAATGACAAAGCCTGGCCTAAAACTGCTTATCACTTGATTCCTGGTAGATTGCATCCTACATTATTCATGATCACAGAAAAGGTGTGCGTAGTTATGAGTGCACACAGGCATTCATGTGTGTGCGCGCATGGGCGTGTACGTGTGTGCTAGAATGTATGCACGCATGCACGTGTCATCTAAACAACACGAGAGAAACACATCCCGCACTGTTTGTCTGACCTTTCTCACGGCAGGGTAGTTACATGGGACCCGCGTCCACGCGCTCTGTGCTCTGCACAGAAGGCCTTGTCTAAACCAAGGAACCAAGGCACATCTGTGAGTGTTGGCTGTGTCAGTCCGCGTGTGTCCGCTGGGGGAGGGAGAGGGAGGGAGGGAGCGCTGCTGGCCTGTCGAAAACGCGTGTCTGGCTTTCTCACTCTTCACTGATCACACTGGGCAACAAACAGATGGGTGATCAATAAGTGCCTGGGCCAGGCATTGCGGCCGCTAGTGTGCACACTGAGGCCTCAGAGGAAATCAACCAGGAAGGAAGGGAGGTGGAGAGCGGGAGCAGATCGGGGGTGCGATTGACACAGGGAATGGACCAATCACATTTAGCGGGAAGCAGGGATTCACATGGTGGGCTGGGTGAGGAGCTGAAAAGCGTTAGCTAAGACTTTGGGGGCCATGAGGGAGATGCAGTATACCTACTAGAATAGCTAATCCACCATTGCGATAGACACAACAGAATTGCATAGGAAATACAGTAGAGCTAGCTGTACTACGTGCACTAAGATTGGGATGTTCCATCTGAAGTGCAATGAATGAATACAACCATAGGCAAAATAGTATTCCGGTAACAGTTGTAGTCTGACTTCAATTATCTTCCGATAACCGTATAGTCTCATGGTCATGAACCTGCTGTAAAAATCCTTAAGCCGTCTAATGAATAAATGACTTGTTTTATATTCTCTTTTGGAGGAAGGATCATGAGAAGCTGAAGACATTCATAGGGGCTATTATTAGATGAGCAGTTGTGTCTGCCCTTTCCTTCACTAATCAATAGCTGCTCCATATTGTGCAATAAATTACCTTGACCTTCTTGTTGTTGCTATAACAGACCTCCTAGGATTTGGCATGCAAGATACAGACTCATGCTGGAGATGTTGAGTATGCAAAAGAGTGTGTGTGTATATACACGTGTCTGTGTGTGTGAGCGTTACAAAACTTAACTCCTTCTTGATCATAAACCGTGGATCATATTGTGCTGAGAGGGGGTTAGTGGTTAAATGTGAGCATTCGTGTGCCATACACTTACTCTTCTGTTGAAATCAATAGAGGAATTTCCACATATTGATCTGCCGTTAGAGAGACAGAGGAACAGCCTTTGGGTCAGCAATATTAAATATAGGCCCAGGATATAATTTGTTCTCCAGTATGAGAAACAGTGCAACAAATTGTGATAAAGTTCAACAGAAATATGAATCAATGTCATTTTGGGTATGTACTGTCTCACACTTTTGCAAAACAGTCCATCTGAAACTGGACTGTAGTTTTATGCTAACTCTGCTATCCAAAATGCAACATCTCATACTTGCTTCCTTTACATTGATGACCCAGTTGTGACACTCCAAGTTATTTCAATAGCTTTAAAACAAAACATCCACATAAATATATCCATAACATTTCCATAATGAGTAGAATGTAAGCTATATGCAGTATGCGTTGGTTTAAAGATATCCTCCTTAAAACATGTCTTCAGACATAGAGTAGCTCTATTTCCAAAGCTTAAAATGTTGTCATCAAATATAATAATATAATTCCCAAAAACTAATGAACAACTGCGTAAATACAGCTGCATACTGAACATTGAGATTGGCAACAGGCCAATCTCTTTGGCAATGTCAAGAAGTGGCAAGAAGTGTAATCTTAGCTAAATAGACTGGTATTTAACAGTGCTCCTTTCTTGAATGTATTAAATGGAGAAAGATTTTCCGGTCCTCAAATAAAATCTGATCGATGAAAGCTGATCGAGGTCATAAGGATTTTTGTAGTTTATTCCAACGGAATACACAGAAATACACAGGGTATTTATGTCCCAGTATTACAGAGCAGTGTCTGCCCCACCAAATTCAACATTAAATTAGGCCGAATCAATGAAGATTAAATAGTATGTCCCAGGCCATCGGCTCGCCCCTTCAGACTGAGAGAGAAAGAAACCAGTCCCAAAGTGCAGATCAGTTGCACCAGCAGCATCAGGTTAAAGAAACAGGCAATCAACAACTAAAATCCATAGAGCACAGCCTTCTCCTGATAAAGACTCCTGTGTGTGCCTCATGTGTGAGCCTGTTCTATGTGAGTTTTGTGTGTGTGTGTGTGTGTGTGTGCGTATGTGCACTCATGTATGTGTGTGTGCGAGCGCAAGCTACAAAGAGGGAGTGAGAGAGACATGGGAATACTGTGGACGCCTGAAACAAACTGCGCTCGCTACGGTAACAGGGTTTAATTTAGGTAATGGGAAATATGTGCCAAAGGCTCATTATATGGCCTTTGAAAAGTGTCCCTGGCCATGCTGTGGCTCTGAAAACAATTAGCACAGAAGCAGAAGGTAAATGAACTGTAAAATAAATCAGGGCTTGATGACCGAGTGAGTCTCATTCTCAGGTCTTATCTGAGGCTCTCTGAGGGAAACATGGAAGCAGAGGGAGGGGTAAGGAAGATACGAGAAGTGGGGGGAACACAGGTTCAATATGCCACATGCTATCCGGGTGTGTAAGCAAGCCAAGCTAGCCGTGCCTTGCCTGGTGCCTGGGGGGGCTCTGTGCTAGGCTATGAACTCTACTGAAGGGATTGAGTTTGCAGACAGAGATTGCAGCAGACAGAGGTCACATGTGATCAGGTGAGACTGCACTCCTCCCCAAGGGGACAGAGGTGGCAGTAAATTGTGCAGTAGAGGAAAAGGACACAGTCTCGGCTGGCTGTTCACGAACGCTCCCACCACCCCCACCCCTCTTGGACTCTCCCCATCTTACTCGCATTCTCACATTTCTCTGTCTCCTTGTACCACTCTCTTCTGCTTCTCCATCTACTTATCCCACTCTCTCTCTCCACTCTGTCCCCCACACCGTTTCTCTTTTAAATATATCTACAATTCTTTAAGATTTAATGTAATGAATAACACAGTCAATAATGTCAAAGCAAAAACATACATAATGAAATCAATAATGAAAACAACAGAGCGAGCGATGAATGTAGTACAGGCAGCATTTAAAGAAATATATATATATATATTTTAAGAAAATACAATTACGGGTGATGCTTAAAGGGGAATTTCACTGTTCATTTATCACTGTAATTTGTATTAAAGGGCCAATATGTAGATTTTTGTTTATTGTAATATATTGCAGTAATTGAAAAGTGATAGTGTTTCAAAACATGTATTCACCATTAATTATTTTGGATGCATACAAAAGCACAACCTAAAAACATAAAAACTTGCTTGTTAGTGTGCAAGGGGAGACTTGGTTTGAATATGAACAGTTGTTGCTATAATTCAGCTAACTTCCAAAAGGTAGGAGGAAAAATCGCCTTTATTGTTATTAAATATTAATATAATCACTATTCACAAAAAAACAATGTCTCTGCATCTCACCAGCAGGAAATGGATACTTTACATCTGGTTCTATGTAAACAATAATATTTAAAATGTATTGCAATTTCAGGACATAGTACAGCTCTGATAGAGTTGGATCCAGTTAAGAGATTGGGCGTTAACAGGTAGCTGGCAGTGACGGGCAGTCTTTTTGGTGAACTAGCTCTTCTGGCTGGGTTCACCTGAAAGAGCCGGCTCATTTTGCTCCTGAATGTCTCTGCTTAAAAAATTAAAAAAGTGCAAATCTCCAATACAAAGTTAAAAAGTAGGCTGTCAGAGTTGCCAAATCCCCTTATAATACACGACTTTGGGCTTATTTTTTTGAAGTCGCTTGAAATAATCATGGGTCACGGGTTGCGGTATTTTGGGCTTGTTTTACAAAATATGGTCACTTGTTAGGAAAATCTGACAAGCGGCTTTGTTTTTTTTACATTTATGGTTGCTACTTTCCCTAAATGTATTCACTGAAACTGTCTGCTCACAGCCTCACAATAATATCAGTCCTTTTTTTTAAAAAAAAATTTTGTTTTACATACACTGGAAAATAAAGAAAATTAAAAAATACCAATAACAACAAAGCATAGAGGGTTTGTTTACAATTGAAATATATTTGCAGTAAATAGGTATTCTTTAAATTTTTCAGCTTTTTTATATCACATGTCAATTATGGAATCCATATAATTTTTACGTCAATAGTAAATAGGTGAAAAAGGTTTTTTTTTATTCCGAAATTTACACTTATGGATGAAGAATTTACCTAGAAGAATAAAAAGATTTACAATGAATTGTTTATCAGACTGTGTCTCTGTAAAATAAAAAAAAATTATGTAAAAATGTGTAAGCTTAATGCATGTATTCAATTTCTGGTTTAAATCTTTTTTTAAGTTTATCCAGAAAAGTTTGCTATATATGCAGTCACAAAACAGGTGCTCAGTAGATTCAATCTCCATTGAATAATATCAGTGCTGTAACGTAATTCACTGTACTACAAATCCCCACATGGACCTATCCGGCCCCCTCCACCCTCCCATTGGCGAAAAATCTAGTTAGAATTCCAAGCGATGTTTCAAGTTTCAACGTTTATTTGAAAAATGCACCGAACAACACAGCGTCATCCTGAACAATTAAATTCTTGTGACATGGCTCCCGACAACAACGTATTGAGAGTTAAGAAGAATATAAAAAGAAAAATATAGCCAGACACTATAAAGCAACACTATACATAACACTGTAAACTAGCAGCAGTTTAAAAGTGTCCTGTAAACTAGCAGCAATTAATTATAGAACATTATAGATATGGCAAGTATGGCTGTAATATACATAACAATTTAAACTAGCAGCATGTAGAATTATTAAATATTATAGATACATATGAGTGTAATAAGCTTATGAATGGGGGCATAGCACACTACAAATATGTAGTGAGAATTTAAGGAGAAAAATGTATATACAGTGGATATGAAAAGTCTACACACCCCTGTTAAAATGCCAGGTTTTTGTGATGTAAAAGTATGAGACAAAGATAAATCATGTCAGAACTTTTTCCACTTTTAATGTGACCTATAATGTGAACAATTCAATTGAAAAACAAACTGAAATCTTCTAGGGGGAAAAATGAAAAATAAAAACCTTACAATAACCTGGTTGCATAAGTGTGCACACCCTCTTATAACTGGGGATGTGGCTGTGTTCAGAATTAACCAATCACATTCAAAATCATGTTAAAAAGAAGTCATTACACACCTGCCATCATTTAAAGTGACTCTGATTAATCACAAATAAAGTTCAGCTGTTCTAGTAGGATTTTCCTGACATTTTCTTAGGTGCATCTCAGAGCAAAAGCCATGGTCCGCAGAGAGCTTC
Source organism: Esox masquinongy (assembly GCA_016801175.1). Lineage (NCBI taxonomy): Eukaryota > Metazoa > Chordata > Actinopteri > Esociformes > Esocidae > Esox > Esox masquinongy. The sequence goes on from JACXGI010004917.1 coordinate 17,711, forward strand.
CAAAGCATCAGAGGGATCTCATTGTTGAAAGATATCAGTCAGGAGAAGGGCACAAAAGAATTTCCAAAGCATTAGATATACCATGGAACACAGTGAAGACAGTCATCATCAAGTGGAGAAAATATGGCACAACAGAGACATTACCAAGAACTGAACGTCCCTCCAAAATTGATGAAAAGACGAGAAAAAAACTGGTCAGGGAGGCTTCCAAGAGGCCTACAGTAACATTAAAGGAACTGCAGGAATTTCTGGCAAGTACTGGCTGTGTGCTACATGTGACAACAATCTCCCGTATTCGTCATATGATTGGGCTATGGGGTAGGATGGCAAGACGGAAGCCTTTTCTTACAAAGAAAAACATCCAAGCCCGACTGAAGTTTGCAAAAACAAACATCAAGTCCCCCAAAAGGATGTGGGAAAATGTGTTATGGTCTGTGGTCTAATTCCAAAAGTTATGTTTGGCGCAAAAACAACACTGCACATCACCCAAAGAACACCAAACCCACAGTGAAGCATGGTGGTGGCAGCATCATGCTTTGGGGCTGTTTTTCTTCAGCTGGAACCGGGGCCTTAGTCAGGATGGAGGGAATTATGAACAGTTCCAAATACCAGGCAATTTTGGCACAGAACCTTCAGGCGTCCGTTAGAAAGCTGAAGATGAAGTTCACATTTCAGCACGACAACGACCCAAAGCACACATCCAAATCCACAAAATCATGGCTTCACCAGAAAAAGATTAATGTTTTGGAATGGCCCAGCCAGAGCCCAGACCTGAATCCAACTGAACATCTGTGGGGTGATCTGAAGAGGGCTGTGCACAGGAGATGTGCTCGCAATCTGACAGATTTGGAGCGCTTTTGCAAAGAAGAGTGGGCAAATATTGCCATGTCAAGATGTGCCATGCTAATAGACTCCTACCCAAAAAGACTGTGCTGTAATAAAATCAAAAGGTGCTTCAACAAAGTATTAATTTAAGGGTGTGCACACTTATGCAACCAGGTTATTGTGAGTTATTTATTTTTCCCACTCAAAGATTTCAGTGTGTTTTCCAATTGAATTGTTCACGTTATAGGTCACATTAAAGGTGGAAAACGTTCTGACATGATTTATCTTTGTCTCATTCTTTTACATCACAAGAACCTGGCATTTTAACAGGGGTGTGTAGACTTTTTATATCCACTGTACAGCAAAAATATAGCAAGAAGAGAACGCAATAATATACATAACACTGTATACCAGCAGCAGTTTAGAAAGAGTACTGTAAACTAGCAGCAATATTGGTAGTGGTATTGAAATTATAGATATGGCAAGTATGGCATTAATGTACATAATAATGTAAACTAGCATCAATTTTTGAAAGAGTAGGATGGGGAGTATGAAATGTATGGTAGAAGTCTTGAATATTATAGACACTTAGTACAGCAGTGATGATGAGTTATCATTGATGATATTAGATGACACAGCACTAGATACATTTCCACAAACGATGCCGCCAACAAAGTGGTCCAAGTATGACAAGAAGTACAACTAAAGCCGCGTTTCCACTGCAGGAACTATACCCAGGAACTAGGAACCTTTCCAGGAACTCGCTACGTTTCCACCGCAGGAACCAGGGTCTAGAACCAGGAACTACATTTTACCCCCAAAACAATCCCTGCTCGGGAGGTAGGACTTTCCCAGAATACCAGAACTTTTGGGTGGGGCTTGCGGTGCTGAACATTTCTGATTGGTCGAGCAGTAGTAGAGTTTACTCGCATACGTTTTCAACCGCCATTTTAAATGTCTGCAGCCGTCCTCAGCGTAGTAAAGGAGTTAATTGTGCTTACAAACAGAATAACGTTTGTATGGAGAAGAAATCGAACGACAGATGGACCGACGACAAAGTCCAGGCCTTATTGTGTTTATGCTGAGGACCAAATACAGTGGGAATTGGAAACGGCAATCCGTAATAATAAGGTCTTCGCGAAAATACCCTGCAAGTTAAATGAGCAGAACATTTTTCACAACGGGAAATAGTCCCAGGGGAAGCTTAAAAAATGAAAACAAGATTACAAGAAGATCCAGGATCACAATAACAGAAGCGGCTCTGACCGGCGGAGCAAGTGGTTTGACCATCTAGATGGGTCACAGGCAGGCCTTCTCTGGCACTGCGGCTACGATTGTCTCGGCTGCTGCGTTGTTGGAAGCCATGGTGGAAGACACAGAAACTGGATAACCAGTCGGTTTAAGGTAAATCACAATGTTTCACATGGTGCATGTTAAACGCTATAATGTTATGTTTTGGAAAAACATAAAAATACAGTGTACATCAAGTGGTTGGAGATGACACTAAAGTGCTGTGCAGATACTGCAAAGCAGAATCTATTATTACAGTTTAAAACAGAAAACAAATATTATATAGCCTACTAATAGTAGTTACATGTCCTAATGTATTTTACGCTCCCCCTTAGTGCTCCTGTCCTCTCCATTTCCATGTCTCTCCTCTCATATTCTGCTTGCAGGTGATCAGCGATGAGTGGATAGTGCCTGCCCTCCCTTTATGTGTTGTTGACATTTGATTATTTTTTTCTAAAGAATTATTTGCTTGTTGATGTTAAAATAAATGTTTTTGCTTTTCAAACTCTGAGTGGTTTCTGTTTAATATGTTGCAGGCTCATTTATTGACCGTAACACACTATAACAATATTGGGCTTGTTTTTGAATCTGCTGTTAATTGTTTGTCTCGCGAGAGTTGGCAACACTGCACGTCACCCTACTGGGAAAAGCATGTGCAACACAATGACTAACACCACTTTTAATCTGCAGTGCAGATATACAATATTTAGTGAATAAGTTTTCACCTTCTCTACAAGCAATAGTAAAAGAAGAAACCAGGCAAGCCTAGGTCAGCCGGCCCGCAACAGAAAGTGCTGCCATCTCGAGAATCGAACCCAGGTCACCCACGTGAAAACGCTGTGTGGTCAACCACTACACCACGGAGCTGAACATTTGCCAAGTCTCAGTATTGCCTCGTCTCTATCCTGAACAAATCCTCTTTTGTCACTGGCTGTTTTAATAGTTAATTGGCTATTCGTGAATGACATTGATACAGTTAAACTGACTAACGTTTCTTACTAAGTTTACCTCCACCACAAATAGCGTCTATGTATGGCGTTTGCCACTGGCCGTTTTAACAGCGTATAAGCCAGTAATAAGCTTTACCGGTGTCTACTTACTGGAATAGTTATAAGAACTGAGCAATTGCTAGCGAGTCTTCCAAAGCTATTTCATTTCATGGCATAAGAACGTATTTTTTTCTTTCATGGCAAAACAATGTACTTTTTTCTTTCATTCGTGAATGACATTTATACAATAACTATCAATAAAGGCGACGATAACTAACAATTCCATCAAGTGAAAAGACGAGAGAATCGTGGAATCTACCAGAAATACTCCATTAAGGATTGTGTTAAACTGACTAATGTCCCTTATTAAGTTTACCTTCACCATAGTGTCTATGAACTGTATTGTTTTGCCACTGGCCGTTTTAACAGCTTATTAGCCAGTAATAGGCTTATTAGTATCTATTAACTTCCTAGGAATAATCATAAGAATTGAGCAATTGCTAGCGAGACTGAAGGTGAACTTTTCCATGCCAAAAACAGTCGCAATATAACCGTATACAGTTTCAGTTAAGGCTTACTATAACGTAACTACTCTATGTTAAGCCAGCAAATGTGTTTATCTATCCTGACCCAAAACGCATGCACGGATGCGTACTTCGAAAATCAACCAGAAACAATATAACCGGAAACTGTTTTATTTCAGGCTTACTATAACGTAGATACTAACGATTTTAGCCAGAGAAGTTTTCGTCTATACAGAGTAATTCTTAAGGCATACTTCGCTTCGCCTGCGAGGAGATACGAACTCAGGACTTATAGTACCCAAGTCCGCTTCTCTAACCACTACGCTATTTAACAAGGGATAGTCAGTCAATCAGTCAGTCACTAAGAGACATTCGCTCCTCTTGGCCGGCTCCGCTTACGCAGCCCGGCAAAAATTAAGGAGCCAAATTAACAGCTCCTTTCAACAATGCTATTCAGTTCCCAATGTACACCAAAAAGAGCCATTCAAAAAGAGCTGTTCATTTGCGAACGACCCATCACTAGCTAGTCACAGTAGCAAGCCCAGCTGTAGGACTGATTGTAACTTTGCAAGCAAATGTTAGTTTACATTAGGTTACATTGGCTACAGCCTACCGACCCTATGTGACCGTTTGCTGGCTACCTGCCGCAGAGTAATGTGATTAACTACATTAGCCTTAGCTATGTGTAAATCACCTTTGCTACATCGTCCCATTACTGCATGATGAGCAAATCAATCAGTTAGTCAGAAACAATGATAAAGTATTTTTGTAATGAGGGACTATAGTGCTTTCTGGCGGTCAAGCGTGCGATTCCGACTGAGATGAAGTTGACTGAGATCAGCTGGAGTGCCTGATGGAAGCGGATTAGCTACAGTGATGACCACAAGTTAGGGTGACCAGACGTCCCCGATTTCCGGGGACAGTCCCCGTGTTTGGTGGCTTGTCCCCGGAAATGTCCCCGTTTTTCACTCTGCGTTAAAAAGAGACCGCAAAGTGAAATATTTTACGCGGCAAAAAAAGACAGGGCAGCAGAGCCTACCGGTTGACGTCTCAATCGCGCTGTGCTTGTTTTTGGTCAACAGAGGGGGCTGCTCACTATATAGCTTCATTCACTCTTCTGCTAATTACTTACGTTTGTTTTAGGGAAAACTGCTGTGGGGAACTCGGCCAGAAGCTAGCAAGTGTCAGATGAATCCACAACATCACCACAAACGTCTTTTCGAGACAGGTGTCAATCGTTTTATATACTAGCTAGTGATGTTACAATGTCACAATGTATTAATATTAAATAGATATCTGCTCTATAAGGTTTAAAATAGGTTATTCTAGCTAACATTAGCTATGTAGAGGTTAGGTAGCTACTGTCTAGGTTATAAAACTTCCACATATAACACATGCAGTGGACGGCTATTTTGAAAATATTATCATATTAAATGAATGCACAATTAATTATGAGAATATTTATTTGTAGATTACAATTTTAATGATTTGACATAATAAGTATTGTGAAAATATATTTAGAAATCTTCATGGACAATATTAGCATAATATTTTCTGTTAGAGAGTGGAGAGGAAGGACAATAGTAAGACTGGATAGGAAGAAGGTTGAAAGAGATTGAGGAGGAAAGGTAAAGATATGATTACCGAGCCTGCCAATTTATTATTACAAATAATGTTTGTAGTAGAAGAAAAAGTCTATTGTCTCTGATTTTCAGTTTTGCTCATGTTCTCTTCTGCTCTTATTCTGCCCAGTCAACCAGGACCACTGAATAGCTGTTCAGATTGGACAGTTCAGACTTGTCTGTGGTTTCTGTAATATAGCTGTTTATATAGTTGTTTTCTTTCTGTAATATAGTTTGTTTTCAATGTGCCTGTTAGACTAAATTCAAGAAACCACCTTTTTTATTTCATAGATAATAACAGCAGATACTTTAATTATATATTGACTGCCAAACTGGAAATGTCCCCGGTTTCCATTTCAGATATCTGGTTACCTTACCACATGTCTGACTGTAGGTCAATGCAGAGAGAATTGAAAAGAGAACATATGAATCAGTCATACATGCAAGGTAAGGGTCAAGCCAATCTTAATTTTTCAGGTATTATTTTAGTCTTTATAAGTCATTCTAAGTTCATGCCAACTGTTAGTTAGTGTTTGACAAATTATTGTATTGCTATAACTAGCAAAATACTCTGTGTTGGACTTTTTTTGGTTTATTGTTTACCTGGTTAGTTAGCTAAAGGTACCTAGCAAAGACTAACTGCCATATTCTGATGTTGTTCCAAAGTGGGTTCACCATGCCTTGCCATACTTGATTTGAGTGGGTTTAGTCACTGGACAGTCTTTCTGTGAAGTTTTGCGGCTGTTTTTTTTTTTTGCATTGGAAGAGAACTGTGAACTGGAAGAGAACTATACTTAAAACTGTCTCAGGGTAGTTAGCAGGTAGTTAGCAAGCTTGGCAAAGTGGCAAACTGACCCTGTCTCAAGTCTCTGTGCTGCAACAATCTATGTGCCAGGAGGTCTAGGATCAGTGTATTCTGTCTGATATAATTTCTCCAGCCTTGACTGGTGTGCTGTTGAATCTTAGGTATGCTCCCTTCCTCACTCACTCCAGGAGGGCCTGAGCACTAGAATCTTGCCCCAAGACTACCTCTCCAGACAACTCCTAGCTGTCCCTGAGCAAAGTCTACCTGGTTGTGTAGCTGAGCCAGATTCTGACTGACAACTCCTGCTATTGCTGCCCACAGCCCACCTGGTCGCATTGGTATTTTTATCTCAACCGCTTAATGTTTGCCTACAAAAAACTGACTGACATTGACATTTACTCCTGAAGATTAGGTCTTCTTGACCTGCAGGTCATTTGAACATTTGAATATCTTGATTAATGATGTGCCCTTGAAAACACATGTACTCTAATAATCTCCACTGTTAAAAGATTATTAGCCACCCCAACTATTATGCCTCAACATCGTATTGCTTGCTCTTTGGTTGCTTTAGACTAGAATCTCTATAGGCTCCTTGTGAAAACTGCTGATGTAAAAGGGCTTCATAAAATACACATAATTGATTGTGTGAAATCATAGTCCAAAATCATTCTGTTTTTTTTTACTGACATTAATGGACAGTATTGAGGGAATGGTTTAAAAACAAATATGAGCATTATCAGCTGTATGTGTGGGGAACATGTTAAAAACAGTTTGTGTTTCCTCACACAAAACCATAGCATGCTAGCTATGCATGGTACTAAATTCGCAGCTTTTTACAGAAAGAAAATTAATGCAAAAGGTACATTTCCTTTTTGGACGCATTTGAACAAATTCAATAACTACAAGCTATACAAATACAATTTGCAGCACGGTAAATATATTTTCTGAAAGCCCATTCACGTTCTCTTCATCTCTTATCCAGTATGTCCCTGGATTTTGCTGTTGCATTTGATCAGACATAGCAGCTGTTCTTCTATTCTTGTACAAAGTACATTCTTAACTTTCCCCAAATCGCAGACTGTAATTAGCCGCTTTATAAGACTTAATTTATATTAGGCATCTTGGACCAATTCCTCGTCTGTCAGTGTCTCCTGACAACCAGGTGAGGTTGAAAAAGCGAGTCTGTTTTGCTGCCACAAGTCCTACTTCTTTGTTTAAATGCTGTTAGGCTCTTTGTATTTTTAATGAACTCTAATAGCAATCAAGGAAGGTTTTAATTAATCTACATGCAAAAAAGGTCTGCAAATTTAACTAATAGGAGTGCCTGGGTGCTGTCCCTGGATATAAAAATATGACATTCTGACAGGAGGACAGGATGGCAGGCGAGAGTAAAAATTGAGGATTTAATTGCACCAGAGACAGCAATTAGTAGGAGATTTAAAAAGTAATTTTCAGTGGTAGGCAGGCAGGATTCATTTAGTGGTGGTCTTAAGAGCAGGAGCAGGACGAAGGTCACGTCATTGTGGTCATTAGTCTCTGATAAAGATGCTAATGTACGGCTTGACTTACTCCATTATAGGGTTGGGCGGTATATCATATACTATATTAGTATTAATTCACAGGCTGGTTTGTGTTTTTACTTTACTTCCTATAACAGTATTTTAATGTTACATTTGTTTTCAATGATATGCCACTCTGAGGCATGTATTGTCAGTTTATAAAGTTTTCATATTATTCTATTTAATTGTAATAGTATGTATAGTTCTATCAGCTGAGGTACTCAAAACACTGAGTGGGTTCCCAGTGAATCTCAAATCACAACCTCGCCCCTATCAACTTACTCCAAGGGACTTGGAGTCACACGCTGCTGACAAAAACTCTAAGGGTGACTACCAAAGAGCGCCGAAGGATCAATAAAACCATAAACTTCAGGAGAGATCAAGACACACCAGTGACTGTAAAGCAATAAAACAAGTCATTGAACAATTTATTAAACAATGAAACAAGCATGAAATTAAAAAAAAAATACCCTTTTGGTTTACAAGGTACAAACCTCAGTACTGATTCAACATTTAGGAGATATTTCAATCAGAAATAAACAAACCATGCTCTATATAATTATGCAAGCCTTTCCATTCTTTTGTGTAAAACATAACAATAACTCAGTGCTTTGTGGTATTCCACACGTGGACACTACAGCAGTTCTGTTGTGCTCATACTACATACTGTACTTTAGGAGGGACAAAGTGAACAAAATGTAATTGCGTTAGCCTTCAACCTTTTAAGCTAATCTCATTCCTATGAAACTGTACTATGGCCTGCCAGGTCAATAATTAAACTCTTAGGGCAATAATTAAGAAGTTCAGAACAAATGGAAATGTGGTAAAGCTTCCTGGTAGAGGACACAAGTGCCCCCAGGTAAGATGGTTGGAGAGGCCAAGAAGTATCCAAGGGCCACAGTTGGAGAGTTATACAACTTTGTTATATATTAGGAACCAAAAACTACAATAACATGCCAACTGCATGCCAGTTGCCTATTTGGAAGGGTTGCCAGGAAAAAAATGCCTTATGGAGAGCACCCTACAAATGTAAGTGCTTGGTGACTGCTAAATGGCATTGCACTTAAGTTGGAATTTGGTGTTATGGCCAGATGAAACCAAAATACAGCTCTCTGAAGACGCACACCAGCTGTCGGCTTGGCAATGAAAGAAGAATAGAAGGATGCAAATGTTGAAAACAACCTCATATTTTCTATAAGATATAGCAGTGGATCATTAATGTTATGTTTTGACCCCAATTCTCAAGCAGTGCAGTCCTAAAATCGCTAGACATTGTGGAAATTGTGAATTTCAGTCAGGTAAGACAGGCTGCTCTGGCTGTATTTGGGACTAGCTCAGATCTTTAGCTCAATTATAGGTTATCTAATTGGTCAAAATACCAAATTCTGTATTCTAATTGGGCTGCCTGTGTAAATGTACATTTGGAAGAAAAATGATTTTGAATGCAAGCAATTGCCTATGCTCTAGTGCCTAGGCCAAAGAGGAGATAGGCTTATCTAAATAAACATTTTAGTGGGACCAACTTGCACAACAATGAAGATATTGGTTGGAGATTATAAATAGTAAAATACTTTTTCTCTCAAGAAACATATGAAACATAGTTACAGATATTTGGGAAGCCATACCCACATGAAAGGAGAACTATAATAGCTAAGTTTGCCCGGTCCATGATAAATGGTGATTGTGGTGAACAAGGAAGGGGCTTTTAAGAGCAGCTTTTAAGGGCCAATGCCAGCTTTGTTGTGAGAAGTGGCCAATACTCTGTTGATGTGCTATTCCAAAACCTAGTGTATGGAATGCCATTTGTTAAATGTACATTTAAACGAGATAAATTCGTAACCGATTACTGTAGATGGCTAGCTAATAGCCATTCAGTACCCAGGGTGAAAACAGTGACCGTTAACCTATATTAGATTTTCATAATGATTTGGTTTCAGTTTCACTTCCAGTTAAAGTTTCACTTCTAGTAGTTAATCTCAAAAATAGACAGAAGAGGAATAGAAAATAAAAGACTAATTGTCTGTAAACCACACAATAAGAACATCGGTGGCAGGAACAATGTGTATAAAACTTGTCAAACAACATAATATATTGTTGTTAGGTTTTTCAAGTACCTCATGAATTTCTTCAGAAAATTATATCATGTGCATTAGTTGGGAGAGAGCAATATGTTTTGTTGCCCTTACTCTAACCTGCTTTTCCTGACTCTAAGAACATCTGTGATGTTAGAAAAAAATATATACATATTCATTTGTCAATCAACATAATAATTTTGTTGTTAGTTTTTCGCGTAGTTAACATAGTTCTTCACATACAACTGTGCTCATAAGTTTGCATACCCTGGCAGAAATTGTGAAATTTTGGTATTGATTTTGAAAAAAAAATGTATTTTATTTATGGATAGTGATCATATGAAGCCATTTATTATCACATAGTTGTTTGGCTCCTTTTTAAATAATAATAATATAATGATAACCTAAATCACTCAAATAGCCCTGATCAAAAGTTTACATACCCTTGAATGTTTGGCCTTGTTACAGACACACAACATGACGTACACAGGTGAAAATGGCAATTAAAGATGAATCTCCCACACCTGTGGCTTTTTAAATTGCAATTTGTGTCTGTGTATAAATAGTCAATGAATTTGTTAGCTCTCGCGTGGATGCACTGAGCAGGCTAGATACTGAGCCATGGGGAGCAGAAAAGAACTGTCAAAAGACCTGCGTAACAAGATAATGGAACTTCATAAATATGGAAAAGGATATACAAAGATATCAAAAGCCTTGCAAATGCCAGTCAGTACTGTTCAATCACTTATTAAGTGGAAATTTCTGGGATCTCTTGATACCAAGCCAAGGTCAGGTAGACCAAGAAAGATTTCAGCCAAAACTGCCAGAAGAATAGTTTGGGATACAAAGAAAAACCCACAGGTAACCTCAGGAGAAATACAGGCAGCTCTGGAAAAAGACAGTGTGGTTGTTTCAAGGAGCACAATACGACGATACTTGAATAAAAATGAGCTGCTGCATATTCGAGTTGCCAGAACGAAGCCTTTACTGCGCCAATGCCACAAAAAAGCCTGGTTACAATATGCTGGACAACACCTTGACACGCCTCACAGCTTCTGGCACACTGTAATTTGGAGTGACGAGACCAAAATAGAGCAAAATAGGTCACAACCATAAGCGCTATGTTTGGAGAGTGGTCAACAAGGTCTATAGTGAACAGAATACCATCCCCACTGTGAAGCATGGAGGTGGCTCACTGATGTTTTGGGGGTGTGTGAGCTCTAAAGGCACGGGGAATCTTGATGGCATGATGAATGTTATCAGAAAATACTGGCAGACCATTTGCATTCTTCTGCACGGAAGCTGTGCATGGAATGCTCTTGGACATTCCAGCACAACAATGACCCTAAGCACAAGGCCAGGTTGCATTTTGCCAAAACGAATGGGCAGCTATACCACCTGCAAGAATTCGGGGCCTAATACACAACTATTACAAAAGACTGCACACTGTCATTGATGCTAAAGAGGGCAATACACAGTATTAAGGACTAAGGGTATGTAGACTTTTGAAAAGGGGTCAGCTAATTTTTTTCTTTGTTGCCATGTTTTGTTTCATGATTGTACCATTGTGTTATGACCTACAGTTGAATGTGAATCTCATAAGAAATAAAAGATGTGTTTTACCTGCTCACTCATGTTTTCTTTACAAATTGTACATATACAGCTCCGGAAACAAGAAACCAGGCAAGCCTAGTTCAGCCGAAATAGAAAGCATTGCCCACTCGAGATTGGAACTGGGGTTGCCCACATGGAGGGCTGTGTCATTAACCACTACACCACACAGCTAATTGGCCATTCGTGAATGATATTGACACAGTTAAACTGACATACGTTTCCTACTAAATTTACCTCCACCACAAATAGCATCTATGAACTGTATGGCGTTTGCCACTTGCCGTTTTAACAGCGTATTAGCCAATAATAGGCTTTACCAGTATCTACTAACTTACTGGAATAGTCATAAGAATTGAGCAATTGCTAGCGAGTTTGCCAAAGCTATTTCATTTCATGGCATAAGAACGTATTTTTTTCATTCATGGCATAACAACGTACTTTTTTCATTCGTGAATGACATTGATGCAATAACTATCAATAAAGGTGGCGATAACTAACTTTTTCATCAAGTGAAAAGACGTGAGAATCGTGGAATCTACCAGAAATAGTCACAATACTGTATAACCGTAAACAGTTTTATTGCAGCCTACAAATAAAATTAATAAATGTCGTTACTCTCAATAGATTCGAATTTAGGTCGTCCATGTGAGAGGCACTGTCTTTAACCACTACGCCATGGCATTACACATTTTAGAAGACGCTAGGTACCATTGAGCATTGTGTTAAACTGACTAACATTTCTTATTAAGTTTACCTCCACCATAGCGTCTATGAACTGTATGACTTTTGCCACTGGCCGTTTTAACAGCTTATTAGCCAGTAATAGGCTTACTAATATCTATTAACTTCATAGGAATAATATAACCGTAAACTGTTTTATTTCAGGCTTACAATAATGTAGATACTGAAGGTTTTAGTCAGCTAAGTTTTCGTCTATACGGAATAATTCATAATGCGTACTTAGCCTCGCCTGCGAGGAGCTACAAACTCGGGACCTATAGTAATCAAGTCTACTTATCTAACCACTACGCTATTTAACAAGGGGGAGTTAATCAGTCAGTCAGTCACATTCACTCTTCTTGGCCGGCTCCGCTTATGCGGTCCGGCAAAAATTAAGAGACTACTTTTTCTTTCCTTTCCAAAAAAGCTGAAAAGGAAATTGAGAAAAAGTTTTAATAAATCTGATCAGTTTAGTCAAGTCCTGACAGTTACAGTATTACCAATAGATATGCACATAACTGTCACAATGTCGGTTGGAGGCAGGACACAAGCGCAGGGAGAACGGAGGACATTTAATTAATGAAACATAACGGACAGGAACGAAACAGAATAGGCTACTTGATAAAAGGACTAGGAGAGAAACAAACTGAAACACGGAACCAAAACAGAACTGCGTGACATTGTGGTATAACAAAGACCGACAGGATACAATGGGGAAGCAGGAACTTAAATAAGGTCCGTGATCAGGGAAAACAGGTGCGGGCAATAATCATTGAAAACAGGTGTCCATGATGAAGTGAGGGAGAGGGTATTGGATTCACGGCTGCCTGCCTTGCCAGAACGTGACAATAACATAATCACTTGACAGCCTACTGTCCTAATATTTATTGTGGCTAATGTTTCTTACTTTGGAACATTAAGGATGATAATAAATGAGATACTCGGAGATCAGAAAGACTGAATGACTTATTTCCTCATTAGTCGTTCGCCTTCAACCTTTCCTTCAGGTGATCCAAAGTGCTGAAAGATCCATGGATCATCGTTCATTTCGTTCATTGTTCCTTCCGGTGAACAGGATTCGAAGATCCGTGGATCATCGGTCATTTCGTTCATCGTTCCTTCCGATGAAAGAGATTCGGAGATCCGAAAGTGCCATGGATCATCGTTCATCTTTCCTTCCAATGAACAGGTTTCGAAGATCCGAAAGAGCCATGGATCATCGTTCATCGTTTCTTCCGGTGAACGAGATTCGAAGATCTGAAGATCCTACTGAGATATATCATGAATCATGATTCACCAAAAAGATTAATTCAAAAAAAATGAATCGTTCGCGAACGACCCATCATAAATGACATCACATCACTTTTTACTGCTCAAACAGCATTGGTAACCGGTTATATGAGCAATAAGACATTGATGAAAAAGGATACAGCTGCGTGTCTAGTTACATAAAATACAACAATATATATATTTTTTTCAATAAGTCTGCATAATGTGTTGATTAGTTTGTTTGATTTTCATTAGATATTGTTGTAGGCAAAAGTGCCGGTGCTCAGCTCCACTGGCTCTCGGTTGGATCACAGGGGGCGGGGCTCAGCCCCAAAGGGCCCTGGCCCAATTTAACCACTGGACCTGCAGCACAAGGTGTAAGAGCAATGTTTTATTAAGATGCCATTGTGCAGTTCATTTTCTTAATTCAATGCAATTTGGGGGTGTATTAGCCTAATTAGTTTTTGCTGTGTTACCAAATGTCAGATTAATGTTTCCTTCTGTGTGTGCCATGGGAAAAGGTTGTGTATAGCATGGTACTGGCTACCGAAATTAGTCAACTGTGCATTTTCTCTCTTTGAATGCAGTTGTTGTATTGTTGAGCAATTATTTCTAATTATTGTGTATGCTTTAGTGGGAGGTCTTAGTGAATTGTGAGTCCACTCTGCAGATGTTAGTTATGTGGCATGCTACTGCAGAGCTCTCAGCTTTGTTATGTAAGCTTTTGATTTACGCTCTTATCTATTAAGTTGTGGAGGTTTGTAGTCAGATAAACATTCAACTGTATAATAGTTTTTAGTTTGAGTTTAGTCTCTCTTTTCTCTATGTTGTGGTCTGTTTACTGTATATCAAGTGACTTAGACCAGTGCTCTCAATACTCTTCCAGTTCTATTTTGTATTAGTTTACAATTATAAACTTGGCAAAAGGTGACTGGAAACAATATTAAATAATCAATATGGCATTTTCTCACCCTAAACCTCAGGCCTGCTCATCCCCATGTCAAACCCACTAGCAAGCAACACAGGCACTTTCCACCCACCAGTGCTGGATCTTGGTGAGTTGATACAGAGCCAGGTCATCCGAAAAACCTTTCTTCCAAGAAATGTCTTCAGTGTTCCAGACTAAGCCAAAACTCTGGGGCCCTTCTCCTTTTTTCCTAAAATAACTCTCAATGTCTTATTAGTTCTCCGTGCCAGCACAAAATGTGAATCGTAGTTAGTTACATAGTGTACGGTTAACTAACAGTTTATAACAGTTTATATTCAGCCAGTCAAGTACTGAACGTCAATGTAAAATTAACCCTATATTTTCCTTTTGGTCAAGACTAGCCAGTATGATTGTAGTAAAACATGAGTTTCTGTACTAGCTGTACCATACATGATGCAAAATAATTTGTATTGCCTGTTAAAGGCATGAATATGTCTCAACACACAAGCAGTAGACAACATCAACGTCTCAGAAGAGTGATGATTTGACCCTCGTCTAAAGCCTGTACATTGCATTTCACAAGGCCTCAGCAGTAAACAGTGAAATAACCATGGGATGTTAACATGATATTTATAGTTTGATAGTGGAACACGTGTATTCTTTTAACTAACTGTAATATACACTTAGTCCATTTTGCATTAAAACAAATTGTGAGGAAAATAATTTCTGATCCCTTCCTCCTATATGCTGAATTTGTGACTGTAATTGCTAAGAAATGCCATAGAAAACATAATGCAGGGCATGTATAATAGAAACTTGATAACTACAATTCAATAGCATGTACAGCAAAAATCCAACATAAGCCTATTAGGCAGTAAGATCATAGACATCCATTGCATGAGTATGACTTAAGAAATCAACATGTACCATGAATGTGGTTTGCAGAACATTAATCTTTATACGTAACCATCCTATTGTATGCAATTCCAAAAAACAGCACAACAACAAACTGCTTCCACTATGATTCACAGAATAAACTTTGCTCCAACAGCTAATCACGGACTTTGTTCAAAGTGCAAACCCTAAGCCAATCTCTGTTCCAACTAAATAAATTTACACCATGAAGCAACTTTAACAGAGCATTATTTCAGTTGTCTTGTCTGTGATAAGGTAGACTTTTTTTAAACCATGAGTTTTCTCCCATACCCAAGTAGTGGGCAAGACAAAGATGTGGGCCTATTCATCTACTAACTTAAACCATAGACTTCGTAGGCTATTGGTAAAGCTCCTTATTTGTTAATGGTTGAAAACAATGTAGTCTACTCTGTTTCAATGAATTCGATATAGCATAAATGCAAGAGGATAATGCAGGATCTGAAAGTTCAAAATAATAATTTCACATTATCTTATACCTCGATATCCGGAAGATCCTTGCTCAGCATTCTTGAAATCTCCTTTCGAAGAAATATATTTTGTTAAAGTGAAAAGGGACGTAAGAAACGCTATCCTTATACTGTTTGATTTCTTAACTTAATGTGTACAGATTCGTTACAACGGTTTCGAACAAATCACTAAGAGTTGTCCTTCTCGTTCGCTAGAATGGCAAATAACATAAAGTAGCAGAAGTTGGAAACTTCCAGATTCCACAAGTTACAGTCGATTACGCTGCGCATTTGGAAGGCGTTTCTTAGCAAGGGGGCGCGGTCCAAGATGGCGCCTATTAATTTTCAATGTAATCCACTCACTGTCTCATAGTGATGTGCAGTTCGCGAACGATTCGTTCGTTTTGAACGAATCTTTTTAGTGACTCGGGACTCACGAGTCCTTATTTCTAGTGACTCGTTGTATCGTATCGAACGTATCGAACGTTTAACAGCGGATTACTACAACATGATCACTTTCTTCATACCCAGTCCTCCAGCTCAGTTCTCCGATCAACTTCTATGCGCATTCGCAGAGAAAATAGATCAAGGCAGGAACATCATGAAGACATGTTTATAACTGATAATTGAACGCAGACTATAATAATTCATATAGTTAGTTGATTACAAATGCCATGAAAAAAAAGATGAAAACAAGCACGGAGCCGCTGCCTTCCCCTAAGTAAAAAGATTCGTGAACGACTGACTCGGTCAGTTTTATCGTTCAATTGAACGGTTGTTTCGTTCATTTGAACGACTGGCAGCGGAGTTCTACCCAACCACGGAATACGCTGTTGTTAGTTTTACGTTCGCAAAGAAAAATAGACCAAGACAATAGCATAATAAAGACATGTTTGTAACAGATAATTGGACACATGGTAGGTCTAAAATTATTAATGTGGTAGTTGATTTTTGATTAATGATAAACACAGATGAAATCGTACACTGAGCCTTTGCCTAATAAAAACAAAAGACTCGCGAACGACAGCGGAGTTTTATCCCGACTGCTAGCTTCCAGCTCAGTAGCCTATTCTCTGTCCAACAGCTGTTAGTTTGACTTTCTTAAAGAAAAGTTGATCTAGAAAGTAGCATTGTAAAAACATGTTTGCAACAGATTCATGGACGCATAGCCTACGGTAAATAATGAAGTATTTGATTTTTGATTGTATTGATAAAAATAAATCAATGATAAATCATAGAGTAAAACGAGCGTGTGCTTAAGTAGAGAAGACACGTAAACGGCATTATGATGCAACTCAAATGAATTATTGACTCAAATTAACGACATTACTCGAATGAATCGAACTTTTTACTGAACGACTCGACAAGATCCGAGTAAGTAGAAAGAGTCGAACTTCCCATCACTACTGTCGCATATGTCGATTCGGAATTGAGACTCGGAAGGGTCAAACTAGCTCTAGTTTCACGAGCATATTTCTGGCGAAAGTTAACACATGTGCAGTAGCACTGGAGCCCAGCCGAGCCCGCTAGAGCGAGGACGTACATTCCAGCGCGAGCTACGGTGGCGGTGCAGCTTCGTAGATACGGGGGAATTTCGCGGAAGGTGAACATGCCTCGAGTCGACACAACCATTGGAAAAAAGACAAACGTTGGTGCTTACAGGTAAGTTTTTCGGACGAAGAGGTGTTAGCAACGTCGTGCACCTCAAAATAACATGTTTTAAAATAAAATAGAAATCAGGTGAGACCAGGGCTGTTCAATTATGTTTCTGGTTCTGTAGGTTCTCCCAACTGCTGTTGTAGCTCGTGTATCTTGTCCTCAAGTTAATTATTAAAGTGTGCTTAATTAGAACCTAACCTTGGTAGCTCTATGTGTACAAGATTGAGCAGTCCTGCTCTACATGCAGATAACCAAGAATAACTTATAATAATTTGATGTGTCCAAATAATCAGTTTATCCATCAATGCAGTAGCCTTCATTAAAGAATGTTTGCAAACATATAGATGTATACATTTGATTAAGGGCTAATAGTATCAAATAATAAATTCACAAGGATTATAAGCCACTCATCAATTGACTCCTTAAGTACGACTATGTGACCATGTCCAGAAACCATTTACAGTACCATCAGCTGAATCCTTAAGGCCGACTATGTGACCATGTCCAGAAATCATTTACAGTACCATCAGTTGACTCCATAAGGCCGACTATGTGTCCAGAAACCGCTTATCGTCAGTTTTTTTTCTGGGTAGGGAATCACACAGATAGATGTGTAATTTAAATGTTTGAAGAATTTGAGGTAAAACATTTTTACATGGAAGTGGGCATAATGTTTTATTTAAAAACACGTCCTAGTAGCTTCCAGACAATCATGTATGAAAGGCAAAGGCTTGGCCTGTCATGAAACTGAAACCTGTGGAAAAAGATGATGTAATAGTATTTAACTCTTTAATAGTAGGCCGAAAAAGCCCACCACCATGTAATTTAAGACAAAGTTTATTTGATTTGTCTTAAATAATTTTTCTGTGAGGCAACATAGACAATTGTAAACTTACTACACATTCTCACTTTTGAAAACTCCTAGATAGCTACCTAGGTAAATACCATCATAAGTGATTTTGAAAGCTAAGAATATTTACTTAATGCAAATTTGAAGCTGACTAAGATTTCTTTACTAGCTAACAGTAGGCTACTGTAAAATAGCTTCCATTGTAACACAGATTCTCGATCGACCTGCAGCTTGAAAAACGAATATTGTACACACAAGCATAACTACAAACCCATAAAACAAGTTAAACTGCTGAATCCTAGGCTGCTGCGAGTCCAAACGATTGGTGCAGTTGACGGCAACAAATGCAGGCATCTTCGGCTTTTAATGCTTCTTGCTTCATCTCGAATTGTAACAGGTGCTAAAATGCATGGGCAATCTATTTTCATGAGATAACAATCTAATCTACACAAGCGTGTGCGTGATTTTAGCTTTTTATTTTGTGTGTGCATGTGACTCAAAATTGTTCATGTTACAGAATAAATCTAAAACATTAATACATTTGTTTGTGAGTGATGAAAAAATATCTCCAAGGAGAATTAATTGAAAATTCAAAGGATATTTATTCACAAAAGACTGTATTGGAACAGTCTTTTTGGGCTCAATAAGCCATTGGTTGCAGTACCGCCAGCTGCCTCCAAGCACATGAATTGGCGTTCCTCCCCACTGTAACCTTGGTCCCTTGGCTCCCAGTCGAAAAGGGTCTATTTGGGGCCTGCAGGGAACGCCCAGAAAATAAGATCCGCGATGGGAAAAAACACTCAAGGAGAACACCGCCCACTTGTTTAATTGGTTCTTCAACTCTGCGGGCAGCCCTAAAAGCCTGGGCATTCTTCGTTGTTATGAGGGCATGCTTCCCATTCGCAACGCTGTGGGAATGGATTAAGGCCTGGGCATGCTTTGGCATTTTCGTTGCTGAATTTCTTTGAGTTGCTACTTCCTCAAATTGCGTTCAATTGAAAAATGTAAAAAGAGGCGGAGCAGCAATATTGCCAGGGAACAGAGGATGATGAGCTGAGATGCGATCTGCCAAACCAGTCTCAAAGAAGAGCCAGTGGTAGCCAAACAAACCGGGAAAAACACCAAAGAAAACCCTGTATTATCAAGCTATCAGCTATGGAATGCCGTTTGGGTTAAATGGCAGTATTTATCCAATTTGGCTCAAAATGGTGTCGTAAAGGTCTGGGCATGCTTCCCATTCGCTAAGCTGTGTGAATTGTGTCATTTTGGTCTTCTTTCTGGTGTTCATGTGCACAAAATTTTTCAGGAAGCAACTCAAACTCTAGTAACTGAATGCTGTGTCCTTTAAATCATTCATTGGTCAACACTGGCAGTCTTGAATTTAGACGTAAACAAATTCACATCATACCATCACTGCCCCTAGCTGCCATTTGACATATTTGGCATGTCCCATGAATTCAGCTATCAAAGATTTTGTTATACCATCTTGTATATTCCCCTGAGACAAGCATGACTTGACATGACATTTTGAGATATATACCTTGAAACTCAATAGTCAATTTCAATGCAACTTGTACTTATTAGTTAGTAACTATCCATTTGTTAATATCTTTTGCAGTAAGAAAATATAAAAAACTGTTATAACCTGCCACTGTTTTTGCTTACTATTCTTCCTTTGACATGCACAGTGCAGAACACAGTAGATGGAACATGGCAGTGTGAGTATGGTCCAGTACACTAAACATATTGTTTATTGATCCCTCTGTGACAGAAACATAATGGAGTCCAATATGTTTTAATTTGCTAGGCAGATGTTTTAATGCAAGCAGCTAAGTCAGTTGATTACCATGCCAACCCATCAACCTGCTCATGTATAAAAAGAACAAATAATGGATGAGGTGTCATTGAAGATTCTAACCACATTTAATCCACACATTGTTTGGCGGATCGTTCGATTAGGCAGAATCACCTGTTATAAGCATTTATTTTATCTCATTACAAAGGTTTAGGTGTAGAGTTGCTAATCCTCTTCAGATCTGAGAGACATGTGTACATTACACTGAATCAGCTCTATATTCTGAGGGCCGTGTATTACTAGTCGTTATACAATCTGTGAAAATATATGTTTGTTTATCCAACTTTTTCCTAGTTTTGTCGAATTCACTCTATATACTATCTTGCTAAACATGCACTGCCACCTGTGAAAATATGATCTTCTGTGGCAGCTACTATGGAGAATGGGGACTGTCAACTCTGGAAAATGTGTGTTTAAATGTTTATTTTATCATAGTTCCAAAATTGTCAGAAATAGGTGAATCAAGGGGCTGGCAAATAAATTTTTGGGTGGTAGAGGATCCTTCAGAGACTGGAGGGAGCATATTCAGCCTATTGAATGTGTAGTGGTCTCCCTGAGCAAAGAGGCTTCTATATGGATGGCTTACGTTGATTTGGCCTAAATCTGATGGCGCAGCATGTTTGTAGCTAAAAAGAAATGCATGTTCTATACCTACAGTAAATTACCTAACTTTTCACAGTGTTACTGTGACGTGTTTATCCCTATGCAATGTCAAAAGGCAGATTAGAAATTGATTATGCATACTGGATCCCCCTACACACGCTCACTGCCTCAGTGGCACACTCACATGTTCACTCACTCTTTCACTTACACACTCACTCACTTACACACACACACACGCACACACACACACACGTTAGTCAGCCTGACCATACATAAGGAGACATCACAATTTCTTTCTTTAAAATTTATATTTTGTAAACCTAACCAGAAAGACCTAACTTTGAACGGAATCACCAAAACGTGTCATAAACCCTTAAGACAGAAAAATAACATTTTTCAAATGTTCCATTCATACACCCACATTTTGGTGATTCTGATTAACCCACTCACCAGCATGGCTTTCCAATCACAGCATGTTGTTTCTGATGACTCAGCTGAAGTTCTGCTTGAGATAGGCTGTCAGTCCTGTAAGGTTGAACCTTGGCTCAGTGTGGAACACAACAAGCTATGAAACGTTGATTGGAATGACTTGAATATCACTATTATGTATGGGATGAAAATTAACGTTCTGTACATTACCTTGGAAATAATGGACTTCGTAATGGAACACGTCAAAGTAGAAATAGATACTTCTTTTACAACAGTGTCCAAAAAAAACAGAAGCAAACATATACTAGAAGAAATTATATGAATTTCATCCCTGTACAGTTTTTTTTTTTTTATGAATTCATGCTTTCTCATGTTTTGGTCACTGGACCCAGTCATTTCTTCACTTAACTCTCTATTTAAATAAAACCTCAGAACTTATTGAACGAACAACTGGGTAGCATCTGTAGATATCAAATTAAAAATAGCATGAGTTCACTAAGAAATATGTAAACAACAATTAAAATACGTACAGTGGATATAAAAAGTCTACACACCCCTGTGAAAATGCCAGGTTTTGTGATGTAAAAGAATGAGACAAAGATAAATCATGTCAGAACCTTTTCCACTTTTAATGTGACCTATAATGTGAATAAATCAATTGAAAACAAACTGAAATCTTCAAGGGGGAAAAATGAAAAATAAAAACCTTACAATAACCTGGTTGCATAAGTGTGTGCACCCTCTTATAACTGGGGATGTGGCTGTGTTCAGAATTAACCAATCACATTCAAACTCATGTTAAATAGAAATCATTACACACCTGCCATCATTTAAAGTGACTCTGATTAATCACAAATAAAGTTCAGCTGTTCTAGTAGCATTTTCCTGACATTTCCTTAGTTGCATCTCAGAGCAAAAGCCATGGTCCGCAGAGAGCTTCCAAAGCATCAGACGGATCTCATTGTTGAAAGATATCAGTCAGGAGAAGGGTACAAAGAATTTCCAAAGCATTAGATATACCATGGAACACAGTGAAGACAGTCATCATCAAGTGGAGAAAATATGGCACAACAGAGACATTACTAAGAACTGGACATCCCTCCAAAATTGATAAAAAGACGAGAAGAAAACTGGTCAGGGAGGCTTCCAAGAGGCCTACAGCAACATTAAAGGAACTGCAGGAATTTCTGGCAAGTACTGGCTGTGTCCTACATATGACAACAATCTCCCGTATTCTTCGTATGAATGGGCTATGGGGTAGGGTGGCAAAGAAAAACATCCAATCCCGGCTGAAGTTTGCAAAAACAAACATCAAGTCCCCAATCACCCAAAGAACACCATACCCACAGTGAAGCATGGTGGTGGCAGCATCGGTTCCAGCTGTTTTTCTTCAGCTGGAACCGGGGCCTTAGTCAGGGTGGAGGGAATTATGAACAGTTCCAAATAGCAGTCAATTTTGGAACAAAACCTTGAGGCGTCCGTTAGAAAGCTGAAGATGAAGAGTAAGTTCTCCTTTCAGCACGACAACGACCCAAAGCACACATCCAAATCCACAAAAGCATGGCTTCACCAGAAGAAGATTAACGTTTTGGAATGGCCCAGCCAGAGCCCAGACCTGAATCCAATTGAACATCTGTGGGTGATCTGAGGAGGGCTGTGCACAGGAGGTCCTCGCAGTCTGACAGATTTGGAGCGCTTTTGCAAAGAGTGGGCAAAAATTGCCACGTCAAGATGTGCCATGCTA
>JACXGI010004918.1:0-50398 GCA_016801175.1 Esox masquinongy
GGAGGTGTTTGAAGGCTGGGTAAGGTGGAATCTTGGGAACGAAGATAGACAGGGTAGGCAGGAAGGAACAACTACAATGAAAACTCAAACTGTGGTTTGGAGTGGCCATGAACGTTACTACGTAGTAGAGAATAACAACGATCTAGCACCGGACGGACGGAAACCAGGGTATATATAGGCAGACTGATGAGGGAATGAAAAGCAGGTGTGGAGACTTGAGAGGCAGTGGGGGAAAGCCCCACATACACGGACAGACAGGAGAGAGAGAAAGCCTGGCCCGGACTATGAGGAGGTGGATGCGGAGGGCCTGACAGTTTAAAGACTGTGCCTCTCATGTGGAAGACCTGAGTTTGAATCTAGTGAGAACAGACATTTTTATTAATTTTAATTGCAAGCGCAATAAAACTGTTTACGGTTATATTGCAACTATTTCTTGTGGATTTTCAAAGTACCCATCTGGGAACGCTTTTTGGGTCAGGAAAGACAGAAACTTAGCTGGCTACAACATTCAGGGTAAGCCTAAACTAAAATTGTTTACGGTTATACAGTATTGTGACTATTTCTGGTAGATTCCACGATTCTCTCGTCTTTTCACTTGATGAAAAAGTTATCGTCGCCTTTATTGATAGTTATGTTGTATCAATGTAATTCACGAATGAAAGAAAAAAGTATGTTGTTCTGCGATGAAATGAAATAGCTTTGGCAGTGTAAAGTTCAGTCTCACTAGCAATTGCTCAATTCTTATAACGATTCCAGTAAGTTAGTAGATACTGGTAAAGCCTATTACTGGCTAATACGGTGTTAAAACGGCCAGTGGCAAATGCCATACAGTTCATAGACGCTTGTGGTGGAGGTAAAATTAGTAAAAAACGTCACTCGGTTTAACACAATGCTTAATGGTGTCTAGCCACCAAGGAAGTGTGTAGTGGCTTAGTTGTTGAAGACAGTCCCTCTCACGTGGGAGACCCAGGTTTAAATCCAGTGAGGGCAACAGTATTTATTATTAATTGCAATTGCGGGCCAGCTGAACTAGGCTTGCATGGTTCCTTTTCAGTTTTTTTAAAAACACTTTTTTATTTTTAAAGGAGACCCTAACCTCAATATTTTCAAAAATCTATCATCTGATTTATCATATAATTGTTTAAATGATGGACCAAACATAATTGAAAAATAAGTTGTTTATAAGTTGTTTATCTTAAGTAAGTAACAGGAATGAACAATGGGTAACAGGAATGAGCGCTGAGTAACAGGAATGAGTGCTTGTGTGTGTGAGAAAAACTGGATGTCAACACAACTTCTTTCAAATAAACAAAGATAACAAATAAACAAAGATAACAATTGCTGTAACAATTGTTTGTGCGTACTTTTGCAAGACTGACTGTGTGTATGGAGTGTGTGCTTGTATGACTGCTTCTTCCCTAAATAGTTATTGCATAGTTTGGAGCTGTGCTTTGGGTCATTGTCCTTTTGTAGGTGGAAATTGGCTCCAATCAATCGCCGTCCACAGGGTATGGTAGGGCATTGCAAAATGGAGTGATAGCCTTCTTTCTTCAAGATCCCTTTTACCCTGTACAAAACTCCCACTTTACTACCACCAAAGCACCCCCAGACTATCACATTGCCTCCACCATGCTTGATAGATGGTGTCAAGCACTCCTCCAGTATCTTTTCATTTGGTCTGCATCTCACAAATCTTGTTCCTTGTAATCCGAACACATCAAACCCTTGATTCGTCTGTCCATAACACTTTTTCCAATCTTTGTCAGTCCAGTGTCTTTGTTCTTTTGTCCTTCTTAATCTTTGCCTAGAAGACCAACATTCCAGAGATGCCTCTGCACTATTGACATTGTGACTGGTGTTTTGAGGGTACTATTTAATGTAACCGCCCCCCTGCACTGACCCAGAGTATCGGAGTCCCTCAGGGCTGCATACTCAATCCCCTCCTGTAGTCCATGTTCACGCATGACTGTGTGGTCACACACAGCTCCAACGTCATCCTTAAGTTTGAGGCCGACAACACCATCCCGGGTCTCATCTCCAACACTAATGAAACTGAATACAGAGAGGAGGTAAGTTACTTGGCAATATGGTGCCAGGACAACAACCTCTCTCTCAACGTCTGCAAGACTAAGGAAATGATCGTGGACTTCAGGAAGCGGCAGAGGGGGGATCACGCCCCATACACATCGATGGAGCTGAAGTGGAGAAAGTCTCTGGCTTAAAGTTCCTCGGTGTGTTCATCAAAGATGACCTGACCTGGTCCAGGCAAGCAGACTTGACCGTAAAAACTGCCCCAAAGCGCCTATACTTCCTGAGTAAACTTAAGAAGTTTGGCATGTCTGCAGAAACTCTCACCAACTTTTAGAAGTGCACCATTGAGAGTTTCCTCTCAGGCTGCATTACTGCCTGGTACGGCAGCTGCTCCGCTGCTGATCGCAAGTCAGCGGAGCGCATCATCAGCTGCCATCTCCCTTCAGTGCAGGGCATCTACCATACACAATGCTTTAGGAAAGCACGGAACATCATAAAAGAATACAGTCTTTTTTTTCTCTATTATTGTTATTATTTTATCTATCTATCTTACTAATATAATAATTATTATTTGTCACCTATTATATAAAGTCCTATGTTATGTCAGGAAATGTTACTATGTAAAATGATTGAAATGCCTGAACAAAAAGTTTAAAAAAAAATTAAAGACTACAGCCATCCAAGCTATGGTCTGTTCACACTGCTGCCGTCCGGAGCATCAGGGCATGTACTTCCAGACTCACAAACAGTTTTTTCCCCTAGGCCATAAGGCTTCACAACTAGCAACATTGTTCTATTGATCACATGAACACTTCATATACTCTGGGCACTTTCTATGTACATTCAATGTATATTAGCACATTTGATTGTATCCATTTATAGGCACTACTACATACAGATCTGGAAAAAATTAAGAGACCACTGCAACTTTTTCTTTCCTTTACAAAAAAGTTGAAAAAGAAGGTTTTGAGTGAGGAACAGAAGGGTTAAAATTAAGAGACCACTGCAAATTGAACACTTCTACTCCTCACTCAAAACATTCATTTTCAACTTTTTTGGAATGGAAAGAAAAAGGTGCAGTGGTCTCTTAATTTTTTCCTGAGCTGTATATTTATAATATTTAAGATTCCTTTTCATACTGTCCATATTCCCATTCTACATTCTCTGGAATTGCTGCTAGTATCTATTGTTATGTATATTTTTGCTATTATTTGTGCTTTATATATTTAATGCCAATGCGTAGATGTCGTGTGCCATGTCACAAGAATTTCACTGTTCAGAATGACGCTATGTTATTTAGTGCATATGACAAATAAAAAGAATTGGACTTTGAAATTGATGCATCAGATACTCAACTAGTCTAAAGAAGGACATTTTCATTTAATCTTTAATGAGCACAACAGTTTTCATCTGTGCTAACATAATTGCAAAAGGGTTTTCTAATGATCAATTAGCCTTTTAAAATTATAAACTTGGATTAGCAGACAATGTGCCATTGGAACACAGAACTGAGGGTTGCTGATAATGGGCCTCTTCCTGCCTGTGTAGATATTCCCTTAAAAATCAGCCGTTTGTAGCTACAATAATCATTTACAAAATTAACAATGTCTACACTGTGTTTTTGTTCAAGGTGATGTTATTTTAATGGAAAAAAAATGCTTTTCTTTTGAAAGCAAGGACATTTCTAAGTGACCCCGATTGAACAGTAGTTTATATACCAGACCCATTTAAAATTGCTATTTCTTTCTAACTAAATAACTCCTGTTACTTCTATTTACCCTTCATATGAGTAACAGGACTGAAAGTAACAGGACTAACTTTTTAGCATAGCATTTGCAAATACATGAAATGTAGCCACATGACATCAATGATCATGAGAACACTTACCATCTTCAAGTGGTTTACCGAATCTATGTTTAAAAAAAACAAAAAACATAATAACATCTAAGAAATAATTTAGGTAACAGAACTGAACATTGAGATTGACATTCTCAGTCAAACTTACAATATGATAATAAAATACAGAAAAAATAGTGTGAGAACTAACTTTTGGTCTTCCCATGGCCTTCATGAGACTCAAATGATGCTACTTCCTGTTGCTCATGTGACTTATGGAATGTCCGACATTTTTATAAGGGGGAATGTGTCGGGGTAACAGGACTGAGTGAAAACCTGGGGACATGATACTTTTTTTATTTTAGCTAACATATGGATTTCCTATGAGATCTTTTTTTATATACAGCTCTGGAAAAAATTAAGAGACCACTGCACCTTTTTCATTCCTTTCCAAAAAAGTCAAAAAGGAAGGTTTTGAGCAAGGAACAGAAGGGTTAAAATTAAGAGACCACTGCAAATTGAACGCTTCTGTTCTTCACTCAAAACTTTCCTTTTCAACTTTCCCAAGTTGTATATATTATTGTGACTCTATTTCCAATTTAGACAAAAAATAAGATTTCTGAAGGATACTAATCATTATATTTCATAGTGAAGTGTAGTTTTAGAGCATGGGGACCGGCTAAAATCAATTTTTTTCAGTGTTCTATGTAGTTTTTATTAAGGGTTTACATGATGTATCATCAAATTGGAATTAGGACAAAGTGCAGGACACGTTGCTTGATAATTTAATGTATTAAACAGATTCTTTTCATGCATATTTATGTATGTAATGGCCTGGGGAAGGAAAAGGCACTGATTCGGCGGAATGCCCTTAAAGATTTTATTGAAAGAAACAGATGCAGTCTTCAGGAAATAATAGGTCAGAAAAGTAGAATCAATGAAGCAAAAAGTAATGTTCGCTTGGTAAAAGTCTGCAATTAGCCTACATAAATGTAAACTTAATTGCAACAGCTATAATTCCAGTCAAAAAATTGTAGGCCCTATTTCAGTTTAAATAATTGTGATTAAAGAAAAGGAAATGTTTAGGCTATGTGTGTTGACCTATAATTACATTTACATTCTCAGAAATAACAGTTCATCTCTTCAGATTAAAACAATTATTAAAAAGTTTATTAAAACATGGCGAAGTATAATAAAAAACATTGTATTACTTTACAAAAATTTCTGATTGCATGACAGTTGGGAGTTTATGGAATTAAACACAGCAACATAGCAATTCATTAATAGGATTATAGTATTTGAATGTTTTATTTTGGCCATATAAAAATAGACACAGGCTTGAATTAAAAGCAGTAAAATCAGAAAAGCAGAAAATATTTGAATGCCTAATATGCAATCATTTATCCGACTCGGTTAAGTTGGACCCATATCAGTTTGCATATATGGCGAACAAGTCTGTAGAGGATGCTGTGTCCCTGTCTTCATTCCGTTCTGCAGCACCTAGAGGCCCCAGCCAGCTACGCACGGGTTCCATTTGTAGTCTACCCCTCAGCTTTTAATACTATCTTACCAACTAAATTCTTTGATAAGTTAAGGCAACTAGGCATTAGCCACTCTCTGTGTCACTGGATTTCGGATTTTCTGTACCATAGAACACAAGTGGTTAAAATCAACCTCAGGCTCTCTAAAAAGCGACAAATAAACACTGGCGCCCCACAGTGTTGTGTACTCTCACCTATGCTGTATTCTCTATATACAAACTGCATTTCAACCTGTAAATCGGTTAAATTGTTTAAGTTTGCGGACGACTCAACAGTGGCTGGGCTGATTTCATCATACCTCATAGGAATGAGGTAGTATCTCTGGTGGATTGGTGCTATCTCCATAATCTTGAATTGAACATCTCTAAGACAAAAGAGTTGGTGGTGGACTTTCGCAGAAACAGGAAGGCTTTCCTGCCACTGACCATAAATGGTGTAGTGGTGGAAAGAATGGATAACTTTTAAGTTTCTGGGTACATCAATCTCCTCCTCTCTGAAATGGGACAATAACCTGCTCTGTATCATCAAAAAAGCCCACGAGAGACTATTTTTCTTGTGCCAACTAGAAAGGTTTGGTGTTTCTAGAGAGGGACTGCTGCTATTCTACAGAGCTGCCTTAGAAAGTGTACTTACCTTTTCCATAACTGTGTGGTATGGTAACTCCACAACTCAACAGAAGAAGCAGCTGGATAGAATAGTTTGCACTGCCTCAAAAATCATTAACACTAAACTCACCTCCATATCAGACATCTATGTGACTCGCATTCAGTGCAAGGGCCTGAAGATTTTAAAGGACCCCACGCATCCCGCTAATCCCTTACTGGTGACCCTCGTCTCAGGGAAAAGACTAAGAGCCATGAAATCAAAAACAACCCGATTTTCAATAGTACCTGCTGTAGGACTATCCACCTACTAAATGAATCTGACCAGCAGTGTCTTACAGTACTGGCAATCTACTTAAAATTTTCTTGGGCTATGAGTTGGTGGCGGCTTGTGCTCCGCTCATCAGGTGAGCCGCCACTTGGTTGTTTATAATGTGGTTGATTGCGGCTAAAGAATGCTGCAGACTTTTTAACTTATTATCTTCGTAAATATATCTACAATGGTATGACGACATGTGTGTGTGTATGGAGGGATGGGGGACGGGGAGGTTACTTTTGTTATATGTGTTTATGTGTTACTGTTTTGTAACGAGCACACTGCACCAAATTCCTAGCAACTTAGTTGCATGGCAATAAAGTATTGAATCTTGAATCTTGCTTGTTCGGCCCTTCTCCTCTACCCCTTTTAATGTTACTCTGTTTATGTATATCTGTATAACACTATTAACTACTTACTAAACATTCCCCATGGGGTAACCGTTATCATGATGTCCGTCACATTATTTCCATTGCTGCACACACTCTACACAGCACACCACTGCCGTGCGCATTGACGTGGGCTGTTGCATTCCTCCACCTCCAGTGAACTCTGTTTCTCATCGGCGAGTTGAGAGCGTAACACCCTTTAGTAGTCACGTTTTGCTACCAGACTATATAATGCAGGGTTCAAACTATCCGAAACATTCAAAATCTCAATTTCCGCAAAAAACAATATATTTAGGGGGTTCTCCGGTAGGAGAAACATTATTGTTAGTATTATTATTATTATTGGTGGTGCCTAAAATGCTTAATAACTCAAAAAGTCCATTGTAAAAAATGATATAAACTTGCATACTGTTAAAATAGTTCACGTGTAACAACCATACAGACCCCCGTGATTCCTCCACCAGGGGCGCTACAGTACATGATTCAATTTGCTCATTTCAAAATTATGCCATTTTCACCCCGTTTCACCCTGATTTTTTTCGTACCTGCCTCATGACGAACAAAACAGCCTCAAGAACCCATAAAGTCCGCAATGAAGGAATTTTTTGTACAATGAAAATTTGTCCAAAACTACAAAAATCTCATGAACTGTTAATCCAAATGACTTGTCCTTTGGCATATAGGTGTCTTAATCATGCCTCCCTAAAATATTTTCAGGAATAAGAGAACTTGCAAAATGGCGGACAAAATGGCTGATTACTATACAATGTATGTATGCACAATGTGCATGTGTGCAATTCTTTATTGGAACAATAACCTATGCATTTCTTAGCATCAGTACAAGCTAATGCTAATAAATGCCTTCAAAACTCTTTTTCTCCTGAACCGTACATCGGATTTACTCGCCAGTATATTTCCAGACTCTAGGCCATACTTCTGAACAGGGCTGACAATGAAACTAGTAGCAATGTCAAAAATCAACTGAACTATGACTTCACAAAGTTAGCTCTTTATGCTAACTCTAATGACCACTAGCACTAATTAACCATTAGGCTGTATCTTTAGAACTGTTCGAGCTGCAGACAGGAAACCAACTATGTTTCACCAGTATAGCTATCCCCACTTAGAATTATGAAATGCTTATCAGTTTTACATATGCTAATTAGCGTAATTAGCGTTAATTAACTATAAGGCTATATCTTTTGAACCGTTCGAGCTACAGACACGAAACCAACTATGTTTTACACATTTAGGCTATCCCCAGTTCATATGATGAAATGTTTATTGATTTTACATATGCTAGTTAGCATAATTAGCGTTAATTAACTATTAGGCTGTATATTTTGAACTGTTCAAGCTACAGACACAAGACCTGACACAAGGCCAACAGTTTTATGCACATTAACTATCATGTATGCTAATTTATGCTAATTACCCTCACCAACAGTATCTCTTGAACCTTAGAAAATACACACTCCAAACCTTTCGATATGTAAACACTTTTTTGAAACATTAATACATTTTTAAACAGCTAGCAAGCACACCACATTTTCTTCCTTCAGGAAATGTACTGCTCTAGTTTCATATTGCCTTTTTACATCTTTTGTTTGCCTACATCTTACTTTTGCTTAATTACTTACATCCACTTCACCATTTTGGGGTTACTCTGCAGATGCCCTGTTTATTCTGCTTATTCTTCCTGTTTTTTTGCCCTTTCTTAGTTTTTGTACTGACTTCTCTACTCCAATTCACTCCTTACACTATTCCCTGTTTGTTTTTTGAACTACTTCCCTATGGTGTGTACTATATTTTTATTCCTGTTGTTTTTATTTTGTTTCATCCATAGATTCTTACTGTTTTTCATACAGTTTCTACTGTGTTTAACTTCCTGATGTTTTTATTCTGTTTCATTGTTTCATAGACATATTTTTACTCATTTTTGTACAGTTTCTACAGTGTTCTACTTCCTTGTTTTTATTATATCATTGTTTAATAAATATCTGCTTCAATACTTACCATATTGACACTCTATGGCAGTACTTTGTATATACTCAATATGCTTCCATGCTGTCTTTCTCTTTGACACATACACAGGCACACACATTTTAGATGGTGGACTGTTGAGTCACAGGTCTGTATGACTATACAAACATATGCAGTGTGAGTGTACCCTACCAGATCATTTTCCTATACTCACCATATTAAAGGACCCTGTGTCCATTGTTGCTATGCAACTATATTCTTTAATATTTTTGCCAACAATGAGCAGGCATTACATCCAACGGGTTCTTGTAGGTCACCAAAAATATAGTCTGGTTTGGAATACTTACTAAAAAAATTGTGGAAACAAGTTTTTCGTCAAGTACTGGAAGTAGTGGCTGGACTGTGTAGTTGTAGATGCCTTCAGCAAATGCCTGTCCACTGACCTTCAACTCGAGTATCATGACCCCCAACCTGTCCTTGGGCTTTTTACCCCTTTCTTCCTACCATGCCTCCTATCCACATTTCTCCTGCTGCTACTTACATATGAGGTGTGACACATATTCCAAACAACTGAGTGAAATTTGCCAATCATAATAATTATATACTGTGTAACTTTTTATTTATAGGTCCTTGTCAGAAAATGCAACCATTCAATATGCACAAGGTTGCTGTAGGTCCAGCCTACTAACAGCCCATTTTGTGTTCAAGGATATTGCTGTAATATTGTCACATATATGATCTAAATGTAATTTCACTCTCTACGGGTGTTAAAGTACTCAGAGGCTGAACAAGAATTGTACCACTACTCCAGAGAACAGAGACATGAAAGATACCTTCACTCTACTAGATCTTAATTTTTCAAAGTACTTCCAAGTTTTCCTCATGTATTATTTCATCCTGTCAAATAACGTTTTGTCCATCATCTTGGTTTTGCTTATCTTCAAAAGTAAATCTAAATCTATGTAAAATGTAAATCTAAACTTGTAATGCAAGGATGTAAGGAATTGTTCAGTCTATAATCTGTTAGTAAAGGCATAAGTAAAATACACGTTTGCTAGCAGATTTCAAGTTGATCACAAGCTATAGTTATTGCTGGCTTGCTTTGGGCAGAAAATTGCAGGCTATTTTGCTATGCTAGCAAAAGTTACTTGCTACTTGTTAGCCATATGTCACTTTTTTAGTGTAGAAGTGTTGTTTTCACATTTATAAAATACACTGGTGAGCCAAAACTTTATGTATAATGTTGATCATCTCCTAACAAAGACACGTCAAGGTCTGGGTAGATTAGATTGTAAGTGAACAATCAGTTCTCATAGTCAATGTGTTGGATGCAGGAGAAATGGGCATGAGTAAAGACCAGAGGGACTTTGACAAGGGCCAAATTGTGATGGCCAGCTAACTGGGTCAGCAATGGTGAGTACCTACCAACAGTAGTCCAAGGAGGAACAAACCACAAACCGGCCACAGTGTGTTGGGCGCCCTAGGCTTATCGATGCACAAGGGCAACAAAGGCTATCCCGTTTGATTCGAACCAACATAAGGTCTACTGTGGCTAATGTCTTGGTGCCAGATACCACAGGACACCTTCAGGGGTCTTATAGAGTCCATGCCTTGGCGGGTCGGCGCTGTTTTGGCAGCACACGGAGGACCAACAGCATATTAGGCAGGTGGTCATAATGTTTTGGCTAATCAGTGTATCTTTGACTTGTGAGCCCTATTCATGAGGTTAGAGGCAACCAATGGTCCAGGGTGTTGCAAGTTTTTTTCTTTGTGGTGTTTTCAAACCTGGAAAGGCAGGCTGAAAAGAAGAGGCTGGCGTTCGTATGGAAGTACAATAGATCATGATTTTCAATTCCAAATTCATTAACCTTTGGAGTCAACATGAAAGCACCACATACCAGACTCTACTTTAGTCAATAGGACCAGGACTAAGAGAATTGGTATTAGCCAGACAATGACTTCAGTGGTGTTCTAAGAGAAAACGTTGACTAGAAATCCTTTCCTTTTACCTTAGGTATGTGAGCTGCAAAGTATCCTTTGATATGTTACTAAGAAATCTGTGGTAGGACTGTTAATTGGTGAGCATTAAAATAAATTCCATAGCCTTGCCTTTGGTTTCCCTGAAGATATTTTGCAATTATAGTTCCTCTCTTCATGAATATTCTTCAGGGGGATATGGTGAACATTTCTGATGTACAGTGTTTTTTTAATTTAAACAATGACAACTGCTTTCTCTGCCTAACATTTAAAATGAGTTATGGTGTAGCTTGGTCTGTTGCTCTTAGTCGCGCTCTTCATAGGAACTGTCCCTTTTCATAATAGGTGACCTTCAAGTTATCGGTCTTGAGTGATATATATTTGAGACCTATTAAAACATAAGTGCACTTATGTGAGGTCGAAGCATTCTCGTTCTGCTGCTTCTGCTATAGCAAACACACATCAGAGTATATTGGACTGTACATAAGATCATATTGACACAACAAACTAGACACTTTTGCCTGCAAAGCAACCATTTCATTTGGAATAGAAATCTAACAATCAAATTAATGACCAGTTGTCCAGGGTTGCAACTTTGTAAATATAGCAACCTCAGACTGTATAGTTAATCTTGGGCCTGTGCTAACACCTGTGCTAACATCAATCCACATCTGTTTTGGCATTTGATTACTAACAAGAAATGAATCAACAGGAACAGCTGAATATGGTGCATTTAGCTGTCTTTATGTGCTATTCAGGAAGACTAGCCCATATGGAAAATAAATATATTTTTGTAATGCAAAATGTATGTAGAATATATGATGAATATATGTCAAATAAATTTAACTTAATTCAAACTACATTTCAGGTATCAAAATGTATTCTACCTTTTACTCTGAAATTTATTTAAAAATGTATAAATACATTTAACTTAATTCAAAATACATTTCAGCTATCAACATGTATTTCAGCTTTTATTCTGAAATGTATTTGAAAATGTATAAATACATTTCAGTTTTGTCCAAATGTATTTAATCGTCAAAAATGCTGTCATTACAATATGTATTTTGTATAGAAAAAACATTACAAAATGTATTTTGAAGCCCATATTAAAATGCATTTTTCAGATCCTGTGAAAGTAAAAAGATGAAATGTAATTACCGACGTATTGATCATATCATATTTAGGTGTTGAAACATTTTATAGATATACATTACCAAAATACATTTCATCTTATGGTCACAAGTATATTCTAATGTACTATAGCAAACTTGGTAAGACCACTACTTGCCCCTCCAATTGAAATAATCCTGTTTGGAGTAGTGGTTAGGGTACCTGACTGCAGAATATGAGGTTGCAGGTTCGAAAAACAGCCTGCCCAATGCTACAGTATGTTTATACATGCATTTTAAAAATGTATTAAATACATTTTTTATAAATATATTTAAGTGGCCAATTTCAAACATGTTGACATATATTTACCACATGTATTCAGGAATAAATTTAAAATACATTTATTTTCCATATGGGCAGCACCGGAAAAAATTAAGAGACCTCTGCACCTTTTTCTTTCCTTTCCAAAAAAGTTGAAAAAGAAGGTTTTGAGTGAGGAACAGAAGGGTTAAAATTAAGAGACCACTGCAAATTGAACGCTTCTGTTCCTCACTCAAAACCTTCCTTTTCAACTCTTTTGGAAAGGAAAGAAAAAGGTGCAGTGGTCTCTTAATTTCTTCTGGAGCTGTATTATCCTTACGTAATAATTCTAAATATGAACAATTTTCAAAGGTTTTATCAGACATAGATCAGTAACCTACATTTGCCTACTGTCCAAGCTGACGCAAAATGTGGGGTATAGATCCAACTCGATTGATAAAACCATTGAAAAATCCAGACAGCACAGTCTTTCATATTGGAGAATTATAATTTTAGGCTAACAGCATTACGGTTCCTTTTCAGTAACAAGCCTTATTGTAAGGCTAAAGCTGTATTGATGAACATAGTCTAACATAGTTTTAAATAGCCATATAATAGCCTACATTTAAACAGCAATAAAACACAAACGCTATGATCCAACAAATGCTTTTTATTTAAATTAGTCAGCAGAATGAACTCCTCACAATCTTTGTGGGGTGAGCATAACAGGCTACATCTAGGGCTGTAGCAATTATTACATAACTGCCTGATCACAATTTTATGAGCCAGATCGCAATTATTTTTATACACTACGATCTTCTTGCACAAAATTCTGATTCCAAAATCATATGTTTCCAATCTGAATAAGGGATTTTAGGCCAATGTTAGAAACGTCTCAAAAAATACCACACAAATTACCGTTCCCATAGGATGTCTAGCCCATGCGTGCTGAAGTGTGTTTGACATGCTCTGCAGAAAGTTACATACTCAGACAATTTACTGTAACTCATTTGCTTCTTAATTTCAATATGTTTAAACTAGTGCTATCAAACGATTAAAATAATTAATTGCGATTAATTGCATAATTTTCTGTAGTTAATCGCGATTAATCACAATTTTAGAATGTGTTCAAATGTTGCCCTTAATACACACTTTTCTGTTAAAAAGCAATGTATTATGGTAAAGACATACTTTATTGCAAACTATGGACAATGCTTGACTTAATTAAATAAATGCAAGTTGTCAATGCCTTTAATTTACTTTAATATACATACATTGTCAGTCCATAACTTACTACAATAACTGGCTGCATCTAAATGTAGCCCATGTAAATTTAAACAGAATCTTTCCATCTCATAGTGTTTTCTTGATTAACGCGCCAAGGGCAATCTGCTATGTTAGGCTACTCTATCAGCCCCTCTTATCTGGACAGCTACATGGTGTGCAGGCATTTAACCCATTGAATCACACCTAAACTGGTCAAGGTATTGTCCTTTGATGTTTAGGCTGAAATGTAGTTAGAATGGGGTTCAGGTGAATGCCTGTAAACATTAGATTTCCTGAAAGATGTTAGCCACAACCAAATACTTCATGAAGATTCTCTATTACATTTTTCCCAAATTCAACCAAATGCATAAGGTAGGCTACTTGAATAGGCAATGGCATAAGGTAGTCATGGTGGCTAGAGATGTTATTTACAAACAAATCAGGGTACATCTGTAATTCATGCAGAGCACAGTTGTTTGCTAATTTCACTATGAGAAATGCTTCGGGAACCAACTCGCTTCGGGAACAAATATGCCTGGAGGACTGCACTTTTAACAAACTGGCGGTCTGCACTTCCCTCAAGGACTGCACTTTTTTTATTTCTGGCGGTCCTCCAAGGACAGGGACAACACTACTTTTTGGGCTTTCCCGAACAATTTGCATTGTAGTAGTAATGGCCACATATTCTTCGGCCACCTTAAAGACACTGCAATTCTCTCAAACACCCCAAAGTATGAGTCAACTTTTGACTCCTTGATTTGTGGAACCACAGAGATATGATTACACATATCGAATGGGACCCTATGCTGTATGTGTTGGTGGAGAGAACATGGGAAATTAATGAAGAGGTATCTCTGTACCTTGTCCTACCCAGGCCAGCGCTACCTTTTCCTCTGTCTCCAGTTGTGGCATCCGGCATTTGGCCTCTATGTCTAATCTACCCAGCTCCAACTGAAACTGGTACTCTCCCTGTTTGGCCTTCTTCTCTATCTTTGTCTTGCGCACTAAGTAGAGACCCTTGTGAGGCTGGGGGATCATATCGGGGCAAGGTAAATGGGGGTTTGATTTGTCTCCCTTCCTAACCCTCAGAAACTAGACCACTACCCGGTGAATCCCACAAATCAGGAGCAGGGGGTGGCGTCACCGGCAGTGGGGGTTAAGACATCTAGCTCAAGTAACGCTTCCCTCACACAGCGCAACAGGTCCTGGTCCTTAGAAATTGCAAGGCAATAATGTTCAATAAGATAATTAAGGTCTACCTTGCGGCACTGGGCCAACAAGTCCTCAGACGAAGCCTCAATAAAGAGTTGTGCCAAAGCAGACGCCATTACCGCAACGGGATACCTACACAAACCTGCACGTGCACATTAAGGCTAAGCCGCCACATACGCACAGACCCAGGTGCGCGCACGACATGGGCTACTGGCCCAAATTCTGGACAAGCCCCCACTTGTTGCTTCTCCCCACTTGAACTTCCTCCATGCATTGGCAAAAACTCAATTCAGATATCTGACAAAGTTCATATGCTGGATTGCTTTAATGAGCATTTTGTTACTACCGTTTTTATATTTCAATCTTTAAACGCTACCTGCCCAGTACTTGAAAATGCTGTTACTGATGGTCATCAAATCGGAAATCAGTTGTTTGGTTTTCAACAAATTACTATCTCAGAGGTAATTTGCCCTCAAATCATGATGCCCTCAAATCTTTAAATACAAATAAATCAGCTGGTCCTGATATTTTAGAATCATTCTTTTTAAGGCTAGCTGCTGATTTTATTGCTCCAATTTTATCTTATCTTATCTTTTCAATATTAAGTTAAGATCAAATGAAATTCCATTTATTTGGAAATCGGCCTTTGTGATTCCCCTGTTAAAAGGAGGAGATCCCACATATAGACCTATTTTCAAACTGTTTTAGTGAATGTCTTAGAATCAATTGTAAACAACTGAACATTTTTTTACTTATGAGATCTTATTGGTTAATCAATCTAATTTCAGAAAAAAAACAGCACCACTGTGCAGCCCTTTTCATTGACCTATCAAAGGCTATTGATATGGTGGATCATGAAATTATGAAGCAAAGACTCTTGGATATAGGCTCATCAGTAGAAACTGTCTTATGGTTTAAAAACTATCAAATAGATCACAATGTGTGCAGGTACAAGGTCTCACCTCTAAGCCTGTGAATGTGTTAATAAAGGATGTGCCACAGGGATTGCTTCTGGGACCAATCCTCTTTACAATTTACATAAATAACATAGCTTGGAGTACATCTATGCCTAACTTTCATTTCTATGCAGACAATACTGTGATTTATTTTTCTGCACCCTCTCAAATGCTGTCCTTTTCTCAGTCACAGCGTGCTTTTGATATTGTTCAACAAAGATTTCATCACCTGAAACTTGTTCTAAATGCTGATAAAACAAAATACATGTTGTTTTCAAACTCAAAGAAAAAAATAGATAAATCTTCCATTTCTTACTACATTGCATGGTAATGTAATTGAGTCTGTATCTGTATACACATATCTTGGGATTGTAATTGATGACACTCTCAGGGATGGTCAGTATTTATGATACATGTATTTAAAATACGTATTTATTAAAAATTTACGTATTTAAAATACGTAAAATACTTTGTGAGAAGTGTACATTAAGCATTGGAATACTTTTTGAGAAGTGTACATTAAGCATTGGCAATTGCTGATTGGTACCCACTCAGCAATTTGCCCAGACTTGTTGAGATCAGAACAGAAAATTGATCCATACCCGAAGAAGGTCAAGGTGAGAAACGTGTAGGTTGCCATCTTTCCATCGATTTTTAGCATAAATTGCTAGTTTTGGTGTTCGTTTTAGTAGCCTAGGCTAAATAGTTAACTAATTTACATAATGTTCTAGCTCAATATTTGACACAGATAGCAGCCCTCCCAGTCAACATTAGCTTGCTGCTTACAGCCTATTTTAAGTTTTTGTCGGTTGTGCACGAAAAAAATTATGAAGCGTTTCAGTGTTGTGCAACATTACATTATAATGCCACGATATGGATGAACTTGTTAAATGCACACACGTGTGCCTTACTGTCATTAACACTCATTCAATCACAGGCTTTCTCTTTCACCCACACTCACACATAAATTTGAACTTTTTAACTGTTTTGGAATACCTGGTCTGTAGAATTCTCTATTGTAGTATTCTCTATTAGAGTTTAAGTAAAGGTTCTTATTACAATTAATGTGTTTGTGTCCTCTATACCTATATTCTGAGGCTCTCAATAGATTCAGTGGTTGGAGTTGGGTTAATACTCCTTGACAAGTTCTGTTGCTACTTTCTGATTATGTTTCTGGTTACATTAAAAATCAAAACATAATGACCATTTAATAATTGTTGAAAAAGTGCTAAAATGTTTGTATTCAACTTCCAAATAGGTGTCCAATGATTAATAAATAAATAATTGATTGCTAAATGATTGTATCCTAATTGCAGGCCCGGTTCCACAGGGGGGCAGAAGGGGGAATTGCCCCGTCAGGTAGAAAGTCGTGCCCCCTCAGTTTTGTTTCCCCATATACACAGCTGATCGTATATGAATTTGACCCGGTCCAATCGTCTTGGTGGGGGGGTTGCGCAGTGATTAAACATGCCCCCTCATTTATACAAAATGCACCCTCAGTCATATCATCCTGGCAACGGCCCTGCCTAATTGAAGTAGCTGTTTAGTACGATTATGATTTTGCATACCATTGCATGAATGACTGCCTG
This sequence comes from Esox masquinongy, assembly GCA_016801175.1. Taxonomy (NCBI): domain Eukaryota; kingdom Metazoa; phylum Chordata; class Actinopteri; order Esociformes; family Esocidae; genus Esox; species Esox masquinongy. The sequence continues at coordinate 17,112 of JACXGI010004918.1, forward strand.
ACACAATTTATTGTTATACACTGCTCAAAAAAAATTAAGGGAACACAATCATCACAGTATAACACCAAGTCAATTAAACTTCATGGGATATCAATCTGTCCAGTTAGGTAAGTATAAGCGATTGTGAATCAGTGTCATCTGTTTTGGTGCAAATGAAAATGAAAACAGGTACACTGGAGAGGCAACAGCAAGACAACCCCCAAAAAGGGAATGGTTTTGCAGGTGGTGGCCACAGACAATTGCTCTCTCTTTATCCTTCTTGACTGATTCTTCTCTAGTTTTGCTAGTGTCCTTGTCACTACTGGTAGCGTAAGGTGGTACTGGTGTGCATGTTTCTGACCAAACTGTCAGAAACAGACTCTATGAGGGTGGCATGAGGGCCCGACGTCCTCTAGTGGGACCTGTGCTCACAGCCAAGCACTATGCAGCTTGATTGGCATTCGCCAGAGAACACCAGAATTGTCAGGTCCACAATTGGCACCCCGTTCTCTTCACAGAAGAGAGCAGGTTCACACTGAGCACATACGACTGATGTGAAAGAGTCTGGAGACGCTGTGGTGAGCGTTATGCTTCCTGCAACATCATCCAGCAAGAGTGGTTTGGCAGTGGGTCAGTGATGGTCTGGAGAGGCATATCCTTGGAGGGTCGCACAGACCTCCATGTGCTAGCGAACGGTACCCTGACTGCTGTTAGGTACCAGGATGAAATCCTCAGACCCATCGACAGACCTTACGCTTGTGCAATGGGACCAGGGTTCCTCCTGGTGCAGGACAATGCCCGGCCTCATGTGGTCAGAGTATGTAGGCAGTTCCTGGATGACAAAGGCATTGATGCCATTGACTGGCCCTCACGTTCCTCAGACCTGAATCCAATTGAGAACCTCTGGGACGTTATGTATGGGTGCATCCTCCACCACCAAGTAGCGCCACAGACTGTCCAGGAGCACACTGATGCCTTGATCCAGGTCTGGGAGGAGATTCCCCAGGACACCATCCGTCGTCTCATCCGAAGCATGCCCAGATGTTGTCGGAAGTGCATACTGGCACATGGGGAACATACACACTACTGAGTCACAATATGAGCTGCCGTGATGAAATTCATGCAAGTTGTAACAGCCTGTGATTTCAATTGTTTACTTTGATTTTCGGTGTGAGTTCGAATCCAGCCCTCAATCGGCTGGTGGTTTTCGTTTCCATTGACCGTCGTTACGTTCAAGTCAAGTTCAAGTTCAGTTCACTTTGTTCTCAACGAATTACACAATATCCAGTAAAGATTTTGATCTTTAATAAATTTCCTTCATTGAGACTCGATGTGTGATTTAAGTGTTCCCTTATTTTTTTTGATCAGTCTATTTATGATTAACAATCAAATGATTAATTACTTAGAAACTAGTTGCTATGAATAAAGGTGCCTTTAGCTGTCTTCTTATAAATGACTTGTCAGTGAGTCAGTTTTGCTGATGCAAAGTAGGTCCTTCATTACCAAACACCAAGCAACTAAATTAGGATACAATTATGAGTCATTAGCGAACTGTTAGTTCAACATTAAACTGTTGGTTACTTTAAAACTAACCTTGATCTGGGTGATCACAGGAATGTGTGAATATTCAATCTTTTAACTGGTTGCATATGTCAGATTTATCACATGACTCGTTAGGCAGAGAAAAGCTGTTGCTATGAAACACTTTCTACTTAATCCACTGAGTCAGTGTACTGGTGAAGGGATAGATCAAATAGGCCAATAGATGGAAGGTTTGCGAAGTGATTTCATGCTCCCTTGTAAAAATATTTTAGTATTTTTAAAATACAAAAATACATTACTTTATTTTGATACATGGTGTGGCTGCTGTATTTTGTAGATTATTTTGATACATTTAAAATTAAGGTATTTGGTATTTATTTTAAAATACATTTTCATGCATCTCTGGACACTAATTTAAAACACATATTTTACACTTGGTAAAAAACTAAGGTTAGAGTTGGGTTTTTATTTCAGAAATAGGTCCTGTTTTTCTTACGAGGAAAAAAAGCACCTTGTGTATGCTACCTTTCTGCCTGTATTAGATTATAGGGATGTATTGTACATGCATGACATGCATGTCCTCATTATGTATGCTTGATACTATATACCATGGGGCTTTAAGGTTTGTTACAAACTCTAAATCTCTCACCCCATCACTGTACCCTATATGCGAGAGTGGGCTGGTCATTACTAGCTCTGCGCAGATTATGCCATTGGTACATTTTTATTTACAAGGCCATTCTTGGAAAGCTCACAGTTTATTTATGCTCTTACATTGTCCAACAGACTAATGAGAAATATTGCTTGCGCTCTCATAACTGTATTTTGTTGACGGTTCCTAGGACACATACTGAAGTAGGAAAAAAAGTGTTCCAGTGCTGTGCAGCCTGCACCTGGAATGAGCTACAAAAGATTTTAAAACTAAATTGTTTAGTGACTATAATTGATTTTAAGTCCAAAATCAAAACCATGATAGATATTGAAATGGGTTGCTGTAAATGTTTTTAATCTTGATCTTAATTGGAACCATGGTAATTTATGTTTTATGTTGTGATTTCATGTACTGTAACTTCTGTTGGCCAGGTCCTTCTTGAAAAAGAGATTGTTAGTCTCAATGTGGCTAACCTGCTTAAATAAAGGTTAAATAAAAAATAAAATAAATAAAAATTACACTTCCACCTCCTCAATGGTAAACAGAGAGCTTGCTGGAGGTCGGGGAACGCAACAGCCAGCATCAATGCGCACAGGAATGGTGTGCTGTATAGTGCGCGTGCAGCAACTGGAAATACCGTGACGGACACCATGATAACGGTAACGCCATGGGGAATGTTTAGTAAGTAGTATTATACAGATATACATAAACAGAGTAACATTAAGAGGGGTAGAGGAGAAGGGCCGAACAAACGGGGTCAAATCAAAGAAAGGAAACAAAAGAGCCCTACTCTTCCCTGCCCCTTACCTGCCTAGCACTCTCTAAACTACATAAAACCAAGGGTGATACCCGCTCCTATCTAACCTAATGTGTATAACAGAGGTCATCTATGAGCTTATGTAAACCCCAGGGTATTTTACCTGACCCTTCTCCTAAGGGCTTATACATAAACGAGTGGCACATAGGAGGTAACAAACAATTAGCGTATAGGAGGTAACAAACATGTAGCGTATAGGAGGTAGCCAACAAGCAGCATATAGGAAGTAGCAAACAAGTAGCATATAGGAGGTAGCATACAAGCAGCATATAGGAGGTAGCCAACAAGCAGCATTTAGGAGGTAGCAAACAAGTAGCATATAGGAGGTAGCCAACAAGCAGTATATAGGAGGTAGCATACAAGCAGCATATAGGAACAGGATTTAAATAAATGCATAGGCTAACAATATTAGCGCTAGAGTGGTGCTGGTCTCTCAAGCAAACACCAAATAACTCCTTTTTATAGGGTGCATAGCAAATCACTGGCAGGTGCAGCCGCCTCGGATGCCTAGTAGCCATGCCCATCTTGTCTCCACAACTGCCGGCACCTGTGAACAAACAGCCACTCATACACCCACACCACACAACCCAACACAGCGCAAACAATGTGGAACCTAACAGGGAAATAGTAACTTTCCAATGTTTTTTGACATGGTACCTAGCAAGATTCTTAGGCCATGGTGAGAGCAACTGACTTTCCCCAGATAACAGATCTATGATGCTAGCTAGATAAGAATGTAGTCGTATTAAACAGACAATAATGATGCAGTTATGAACACAAGTGGGTCAGATGCCCCTCACGCCCCTCCCCACGACATTTGCTCTTCTAGTTCAACTTGATTGACAGCTGTCAGTCAAAGAAGGATGGTAGTGTTGATAGATAGAATAGTAGCCCGTTGTTTGAACAATTCAGTTGTCATTAGGCATGGGCAATGTTGCCAGCAGTTGATTTAAGGGAATTCATTAATTCCCTTAAGGAGTGATGCTAACAACTGTCAGTATAAGAAATCGAGTGACATCAAGGGAAATGAGCCATCTCATTTCGTGCAATATTTATGTGCGGTATAATAATTTATTCTTGTAGTGATTATTTTCAATGCAAAAATATGCTGTTTTAAGAATAATAAAAAGATAAATGACAATCTGTTTTGAAACAATCAAGCTGAATGTTGATGTTTATGTCATGCCTCTAAATGGATTAGAATGAAAAGTAATGGAGTCTTAGAATGCAATTTGTAGTTTGAAATATATTCAGTCCCAAAAGTTAATTTCACCATGTGAAGGGTGTCCCCCGGCTGACACACATATAGTCTTAAGACTTCCTCTTTTTTAATAGGTGATGCTGGCACTAAGAAAATATTCTTTCGGCAACACTATCATTGGCATTGTAAAATGACTAGAAATGAACAGGTTATAAAAAGACTGAGATTTTAGCTTTGAAAAAGATAAACAACAAAACAATCTATGAGTGGTAATAGCCCCTGTTTAAGTACACAGTCAACATGGATATATTCTAAATGATGCCCTGTCAACATGGCTTCTCATGTTTCACTCATGAAATAATGCTGCATGAGAACACTTTTGAACATGATGTGCTCTTAGTAATCTCACATTCTTTCATCTGAGAAAACAGTTCTCCAAACTCTCACAAAAGGCCAGTTTTCATTCTGAGTACTGACCCTTACAGAAAGATTATACTGTTGTTTGAGGGCTGACTGTCATAAAAGCAGGCAGTAAATTATTAATTCCTATCTTCATCCAAAAAATGTGGTGACAATATTTAAGCACATTTCATTACTATGCTGGCAGTTATAACATTAACATGGTTTAATCCAGTAAAAATAGGATAAAAGCATCACATTATTTAGGTTATTTATTGTTTTATTAGTATACCAAATATCTTGTCCTATTGCATGTATGCAAACATTTAATTCAAACAAACACTTTCACAGCCATTATGTACGAACACAAAACACTGGTATGTTGACCTTTAATGTCACTGTACATAGTTTAGTAAGTCACATGAACTTCATCCAGAAAGATTCTGATGATTTTGGAAGGCTGTGGACAGCGAAGGAATTGCACGACGGGCATGGCCGTCGTAGCCCTTCGCTTTGGCCGTGAAGCCCCGAACATCATCGTATGCCCTACGACCACCATGGCCTTTCTGCCCCTGCTACTGTCAAAATCTCGCGGTCAGCAGTCATTCTTTTTGTTTGTAGTTCGCAACCGAGAACAACCGCAAGAACGGACTACATGCAGGTAAGCAAGCTAGATAGTTATCGATAGATATCAGACTTTTTTAGTGCATACCTGAATCAAACCTCACCGCTTTGGAAGGTGCGTTCATGAGCAACTGGGAAGGGGGAAAGTTCCGACCTCCGAGTGGGAGAATACACCTGAACGCTTTTTGAGAGCTCCGAGAAGTAACGTTAGGTGGCATCACTAGACATTGGCAGCGTTTGTGGTGAAAGATAAAAAAACCAAAATTACTTGCTCCGCGCACAAATAAGTCACTACATTTGTTAATTTAGGTCGTACTCATTAGCGCAGGTTATTGGGATGTTGAAGCATACATCGTGGTTTACTTTTGGGTAACTGAGGTAATGTTAGCCTTTTGGCTAGCTAGCCTTAACGTTTCTTAACTGTCACTGCTGTTGCCTGTTTGTTGTCATGTGAATGCATGGTATGACACAAATTCCAGAATCTATAGAAAATTTGAGGGCGGAGTAGATGTAACTTAAAGGATAAAAACATGATAATTGAACTTTTTATTATCAGTTAGAATAATAAATTATTATTCAGTATGGTACTGAAGTATGGTACTAAAAAAGTTAATAATTTGTTTTGTTTTTCTTATCAGCAATTCAAGTTGTTTATTTCTAAGCTCCAAAGCCTCCTATTTGACACTCAATTGCCTTTCTGCCCTAGCATGTGGCCTTGGTGCCCTAAACATTTTTGTGACACCAGAAGGCCAAATGGCCTTGCCAATAAAATGATGAAATTTAAGCCTGGCTGTGGATGCTATATGCGGAAGCAGTTTGCAGAGGAAGAGTAGTGCAGTGTTGCACATGCAAATCTAATGCAAATTGCATGCACAACAGCAAATAAAAGTTTACTAGATTTAACTTTTGCTTGCAAATATTCTTTACACAGCCTCCTGTCCAGACCAGTCACTGCCTTGTGTAGTCATATGGGTTGTGTCAGTCAGGCAACTGAACAATTTTATACCTCAATATTTGCCAGGTGATTTAACTTCAACCTCTACAATGTTAATCAAAACGTGTTAGTGGTCTGTGTGGTCCTGCAATAATAGTTTCTGACCTGGGCAGACACGTATTCAAGAGCCAGCATGATGGCATGATTCGCATCTTGATTAATCAGTCACCTGTTTCCCACATTATTTCCAAAACGTTACTTTAAACAGTGAGGGAAAAAATTATTTGATCCCCTGCTGATTTTGTACGTTTGCCCACTGACAAAGAAATGATCAGTCTATAATTTTAATGGTAGGTTTATTTGAACTGTGAGAGACAGATTTAACAACAAAAAAATCCAGAAAAACGCATGTCAAAAATGTTATAAATTGATTTGCATTTTAATGAGTGAAATAAGTATTCGACCCCTCTGCAAAACATGACTTAGTACTTGGTGGCAAAACCCTTGTTGGCAATCACAGAGGACAGATGTTTCTTGTAGTTGGCCACCAGGTTTGCACACATCTCAGGAGGGATTTTGTTTCACTCCTCTTTGCAGATCTTCTCCAAGTCATTAAGGTTTTGAGGCGGACGTTTGGCAACTTGAACCTTCAGCTCCCTCCACAGATTTTCTATGGGATTAAGGTCTGGAGACTGGCTAGGCCACTCCAGGACCTTAATGTGCTTCTTCTTGAGCCACTCCTTTGTTGCCTTGGCCGGTGTTTTGGGTCATTGTCATGCTGGAATACCCATCCACAACCCATTTTCAATGCCCTGGCTGAGGGAAGGAGGTTCTCACCCAAGATTTGAAGGTACATGGCCCCGTCCATCTTCCCTTTGATGCAGTGAAGTTGTCCTGTCCCCTTAGCAGAAAAACACCCCCAAAGCATAATGTTTCCACCTCCATGTTTGATAGTGGGGATGGTGTTCTTGGGGTCATAGGCAGCATTCCTCCTCCTCCAAAACACGGCGAGTTGAGTTGATGCCAAAGAGCTCGATTTTGGTCTCGTGTGACCACAACACTTTCACCCAGTTCTCCTCTGAATCATTCAGATGTTCATTGGCAAACTTCAGACGGGCCTGTACATGTGCTTTCTTGTGCAGGGGGACCTTGCGGGCGCTGCACAATTTCAGTCCTTCACGGTGTAGTGTGTTACCAATTGTTTTCTTGGTGACTATGGTCTCAGTTGCCTTGAGATCATTGACAAGATCCTCCCGTGTAGATCTGGGCTGATTCCTCACCGTTCTCATGATCATTGCAACTCCACGAGGTGAGATCTTGCATGGAGCCCTAGACCGAGGGAGATTGACAGTTCTTTTGTGTTTCTTCCATTTGCGAATAATCACATCAACTGTTGTCACCTTCTCACCAAGCTGCTTGGCGATGGTCTTGTAACCTATTCCAGCCTTGTGTAGGTCTACAATCCTATCCCTGACATCCTTGGACAGCTCTTTGGTCTTGGCCATGGTGGACAGTTTGGAATCAGATTGATGGATTGATTGCTTCTGTGGACAGGTGTCTTTTATACAGGTAACAAGCTGAGATTAGGAGAACTCCCTGTAAGAGTGTGCTCCTAATCTCAGCTCGTTACCTGTATAAAAGACACCTGGGAGCCAGAAATCTTTCTGATTGAGAGGGGATCAAATACTTATTTCACTCATTAAAATGCAAATCAATTTATAACATTTTTGACTAGTGTTTTTCTGGATTTTTTTGTTGTTATTCTGTCTCTCACTGTTCAAATAAACCTACCATTAAAATTATAGACTGATCATTTCTTTGTCAGTGGGCAAACGTACAAAATCAGCAGGGGATCAAATAATTTTTTCCCTTACTGTACATACAGCTCCAAGGCACTAAATTCCTTGAGTGCAGTTAACATATGCAATACTGTTTTTTGCAAGATTTTGCATAGACCAGTTGGTATTCTGATATGGAGATGTACGGCTAAAAAGAAACTGATTTGATGTGACAATGAAAATGTCTGTTGTGTTATTGTGCATAAAAGCAGATTCCACAAAATTGCCAGTTTTTTTGTTAAGTTCGGTTTAATTATTTAATACTTTGCCAATATTGTATACAAAAGATTAGAAAAATAATACGTGATTTTTATTTTATTGTTTGGCAAAACCTTTTTTACAGTCATTGTCCATGTTTCCACTGCATACCATGGTAGATCAGCTTGTAGGTGTCCTAAAGCAAAACCAAAACCACCTACTTGTTCCAGAGATTCTATTGAATGTAGAACATATTTATTCGTTTTTAGCTTAAACTGGGAATTTTTAAGGAATTTATAAGGGCAAATGATTCGAGTGATTTTCTACTGATTCCTTACCTTAGCTTTAAATTGATAACATGGCTTGTGGGCTCCTGAATTGAATATAATTACTTAGTGAGTTTGTAGCTCCATCTATTCTGTCATGGCAATTGTCTATGTGACAAGTTAACTGGCACTGACGACCCCCGATGAATTTGGCTATATAAGGCTCTGAGAGTGACGCTTGAAATAGGTTCTCTTAGTGACACTTGTCTAGTTAGTTATTTGCAGTCTTTTCACCTCCTTGAAAAGACTGCAAATGCATTCTGGTAATGCAAAATTGGTGCAGCTAGCATAAACATAACGGAACCAGACAACACATAAGGACATGACCAAATTCAATCACGCCGCATGGTGATAAGACTTGTATGGATGAATATAATCTAAAGAATTACGAAAGGAGTGGGTATGCCCACTATGTTTGGATTCCAACTATGGTTATTTTTGGAGACTGAAATGGTCTGACAAGGATAGTTTTGTACAAAGAAAATGTCACCCTCCATGTTGTTGTATAGTTATTCTGCTATATAAAGAATAGTCTTATTCTCATGACAAAGTTTGACAAATTGGTTGGTACATGTCTGCCAACAGTGCTATGATCAGCCAAAATCTTGAAGCACTCAAAAAATGATGAGTTTACAAGAATGCAAGTGTACAGTCTGTTCCCCTGGCTGATTATTGAACTTCCTGCTGAGAGCTGCCAGGTGCCAATGTCTACCTCCATCTTCCATACTATGCAAGACGAAAAGGGCATTCATTTAACAATAAACTCAATGTGCTGACATTTTCTTAGAATGAACTCTAATGTTATGATTACACTACCGTTCAAAAGTTTGGGGTCACTTAGAATTTTCCTTGTCTTCCAAGAAAAACATATTTTGTCTATTAAAATAACATCAAATGGATAAGAAATACAGTGTAGCCATTGTTAATGTTGTAAATGACTATTGTTCCTGGAAATGGCTGATTTATAATGTAATATCTTTCCATTTCCATGGAATATCATGGGTGTACAGAAGCCCATTATCAGCAACTATCAGTCCTGTGTTCCCATGGCAAGTTTATCATTTTAAAAGGCTAATTGATCATTACAAAACCCTTTTACAATTAAGCACAGCTGAAAAAAGAAGCAATAAAGAAGCTGATTAAAGAAGCAATAAAACTGGACTTCTTTATACTAGTTGAGTATCTAGAGCATCAGTGTTTGTGAGTTTGATTACAGGCTCAAACTGACCAGAAACAAATAACTTTTTTCTGAAACTCATCAGCCTATTCTTGTTCTGAGAAATTAACGCTATTCCATGTGAGAAATTGCCTTGAAACTCAAGATCTCATACAATGCTGTGTACTACTACAGTACCATCACACAACAGGGCAAACTTCCTCTAATCAGAATAAAAAGAGGACTGAGACGCCCCGGTGCACAACTGAGCAAGAGGACAAATACATTAGTATCTAGTTTGAGAAACAGACACCTTACAGGTCCTCAACAGGCAGCTTTATTAAATAGTACCCGCAAAACACCAGCCCCAACATCAACAGTGAAGAGGCAACACTGGGATGCAGAGTTGCAAAGAAAAAGCCATATCTCAGACTGGCCAATAAAAAGATTAAGATGGGCAAAAGAACACAGACACTGGACAGGGAAAAAGTGTTATGGACAGACAAGTTTGAGGTTTTCAGATCAAAAAGAAGAACATTCTTCTGATGCAGAGAAAATGAAAAGATGCTTGAGGAGTTCTTGACGCCATTTGACAAGCAGGATGGAGGCAATGTGATGGTCTGAGTGTGCTTTGGTGGTGGTAAAGTAGAAGATTTGTACAGGGTAAAAGAGATCTTGAAGAAGGAAGGCTATCACTCCATTGTGCAACGCTACACCCTGTGAACAGCGCTTGATTGGAGCCAATTTCCTCCTACAACATTGACCCAAAGAACAGCTCCAAACTATGCAAGAACAATTTAGGGAAGAAGCAGTCAGCTGTGGCCAGCACAGTCACTGGATCTCAACCCAGTTATTGTGGGAGCAGCTTGAACATATGGCACGTAAGAAGTGCTCATCAAGCCAATCCAACTTGTGGGAGGTGCTTCAGGAAGCATTGGGTGAAATCTCAACAAATTGAAACTAGAATGGCCCAATGGTCTGCAAGGCTGTAATTGCTGCAAATGGAAGATTTTGACGAAAGCAAAGTTTGAAGGACACAGTTATTATTTCAAACATTGTCAATGACTATATTTCCTATAAATTTGCTATATTTTGTATTTAAACTCATTTCATGTATATTATAATGGAATACAAGCAAATTTCTAAGTGACTTTTGAACAGTAGTGCAGATAATTTATTTTTAAAATTAAATTCATTAAAACATCCACCCATATTATTACCTTAAAAGAGGTCTTCCCCTATCTGTTATCTAATATATATATATTTTTAATCCTATTTGCGATATTATAACAATGTATTCATCCAGATGTTTCAGTAATCTTGTGTCCCATGTTATTACCTACAATATCTTGTCTGTTATATTGTTGTCATCAGGCTAATTCAAAACTTTTGGTGGTATATTAACTGTTAAAAAAGATAATGTGTACTGTAGGATACGAATGGATTATTGAAGGGGGTTCTTCACGTTACATTTTGGAGAACAGAGGGGCCTCAGAACTGGGTTGTGATAAAAGCCACTGCCCTGCGGTTACAGTAACTGTGTAATTGTAAGACACAGGTTTGAATCCACAGACGGCAATGCAATTGTCATGCACAATCTGGGTTTGGGGGGTAGCAGTCAATGCAGAATGTTTGCCTTGCATCTTCTAGAGACTATTTGTGGGGTCTTGGGTGCCTGAGAGCTCAGTCAAGGAAAAAGGTTGTAGAGTGCGTTCCTTGCACGTAAGGAGTCCAGTATTGATTTTCCTGATTGAGCAAGCAGCGGGATAAGAATCGCAATGGCATCGGATGTGCTTTGGAAGACATATGCCAACATCGACTGTTCTGAGTTGCTACGGTGATGAAATTACAAATTGGATATACATTTGTATTAAGATATATTTGTATTTGGATATAGTTCCTAAATTACAAATGGGATATAATGAAATTGGGGAGAAAAACTGCGTAAAAAAACTAAAATGAGGCACAGTATTTAGTAAAAACATTTTTACAGGTGAATGTTAAAGTAAATGTAATTGTATTAGTCATTTAACTTCAATGGATTATATAAAGCATGTTCTATGTAGAATTAGATTGGCTTTTAGGCTTTATCATACCCAGGAAGCTGGCCATAAATAAGCAAATAGCCCGGATACCAGTCTTGGGGGAAATATCTCCTGCATTTGACTGCTTCACATATTTTGTTTACCCATAAGTACGTGAACTGAGGTATGACCTTTTCTGTACAGTGAGTGTTTTGCCCGTCATATGTTTTAATTAAATTCTGTTTTTTACATGCTTACAGACAAAAGCAACATGAAGGTTGAGAGTTAAAGAAATACACTGCTATAATAACAATCAAATAAAGACACATATGATGTAGAAGGCTTTAATAATTAATCATTATCTTAGTCTTATCCATCACAAATCACGAGGATGCTATACAAAAGGGCATGAAGTAATGGCAAACAACAAACCATGTCACACGTATTGCAATCACACAAAAACTCTTATTCTGGTTATACAGTCTAGAGAAAAGTCATGCTGCCCCAAAAAACCTTGGGCAGAAATCACGATATTCATTCAGTTAAACTGTGTAATACAAGTTGAAATCCAAAGTTGATTCCATCAGCATCATCTGCAAAAACAAAGGCAAATGCCATGTCTTGCATTCTCTACCATTTCCAAGAAAAATTTTATTTTTCACAAGGCCACTAATGTCACTGGTATAACACAAACAATCTAACATTACAAAACGTCAAATTAGCTTCACACTCACCACCACACTAAGCTTCCTAAAAAATGCTTACTAATTATGTGACTGCTTAACACGGATACCCGACCGACCACACAGAGTCGCTAGTGTGAAGCGACAAGGGAGGTGTGTCTGACATCCACTCCGCAAGTCGCTTAGTCAATTTGCACCACCTTCTGCACGTTACGCCATGAACAGGATTCCAACACCTGGTCAAAATGGTGTTTGGTAAGCTTGCACAGCTTATACTGTACAGGCAAGAAACTTTATGATCGGTAGCTGGCTGTCAACTTGGCTTAAACACCCAGGCTTTAGACTACATATGTTAATACAAGAGTGATGGCAAGGCAGTCAGAAGTGGAGAAATCCTGACCTTAATACACTGCTCAAAAAAATAAAGGGAACACGTAATCATCACAGTATAACATCAAGTTAATTCAACTTCAGGGATATCAATCTGTCCAGTAAGGAAGCATAAACTTGTCTCAGGTCCAAGGCACTGCCACAATCATGCCTTAGATTTAGTACTGTCATGAGAAATAGATATTGTAGATCTAATAATTTTCCCCCAAAATCCTGGAATATTTGATCACTGTCCTACGACATTTATCGTTAAAACAAGAAACCCACTTGCTCCGCAAACAATGACTTTCAAAAGCTGTACTATAAATTCTCGGACTACAAATAGATTTCGTGATATTCTTCCAAGCTCGCTCATTGATGACAGAGTAAATAAATCCGCAAACGATCTAATCGAGGATCTAAACTCAACACTGCAAAATACTTTAGATACGGTTGCACCACTAAAAACAAAAGAAATACGCAACAAGAAACTTGCTCCCTGGTACACACAATACTAGAGCACTCAAGCAATCCTCCAGAAAATTGGAGCGAAAGTGGTGCTCCACCAAGTTGGAAGTATTCAGACTAGCCTGGATAGACAGTACACTACAATACCGAATAGCACTCACATCTGCTCGATCAGCTTATTTCTCAAAACTGATTGAGGTAAACTAAAACAATCCAAAATTTCTCTTCCATACAGATGCAAAGTTAACAAAAAAGCAATGCTCAACAAGTGAAGTGGGTCTTCACTTTAGCTGTAATGAATACATGAACTTATTTGATGAAAAGATAATCACAATTAGAAAACAAATAACTGACTCCTCCTTAAATAGTTATAGTCCCCAAAATCTCAGTGGTCCTGAGAATGTCCTGAACCTCCCTGACCTGGTGTCAATGGGGACACTTGAATTTTTTGATCCCGTATCGCTCGACAACTTCACTAAATTAGTAATGAGTTCTAAACCCACAAATTGTCAACTAGACCCTATTCCAACAAAATTACTTAAGGAGCTATTTCCGGTGCTAGGTCAGCCAATGTTAAACATAATAAATTGCTCCCTATCCTCCGGATGTGTACCAAACTCACAAAAAATATTGGAAATTAAGCCTCTTCTAAAAAAATCTAATCTAGATCCAGAGTTATTAAACAATTATAGGCCAATATCGAACCTCCCGTTCCTCTCAAAAATCTTAGAAAAATGTGTTTCCCAATAACTGAATGCCTTCCTGAAGACAAATAACATATATGAAATGCTCCAGTTCGGTTTCAGACCCCATCATAGCACTCAGACTGCACTCGTGAAGATAACAAATGACCTTCTAATGGCCTCAGACAAAGGTTCCGCATCCGTCCTGTTGCTTCTTGATCTGAGTGCTGCCTTTGACAATATTGATCACTCCCTTCTCTTAGAGAGACTGGAAACCCATATTGGGCTATGTGGACACAATCTAGCCTGGTTTTAATCTTATTTATCTGAAAGATATCAGTACATATGTGTGGATGGCATATCCTCTGACAAATCAAAGGTATGTTTTTGGTGTTCCTCAAGGCGCGGTTCTGGGCCCATTATTGGTCTCACTATATATGCTGCCTCTGGGTGATGTAATCCGGAATCACAATTTCAATTTTCACTGTTATGCTGATGACACACAGTTATATATTTCGATGAAGCATGGGGAAGCCCCAAAATTAGCTACTTTGGAAGCATGCGTTTCAGATATTAGGAAGTGGATGACAGAGAACTTCTTGCTTTTAAACTAATGCTAATTTTAGGACCCAAGAAACAAAGAGCTTTGTTGGGAGATCTCACTGTGAACCTCGACGGCTGCATGGTCATATCCCAAAAAACTGTAAGAAACCTTGGCGTTACCCTCGAACCTGAACTCTCCTTTGATGAACATATAAAATATATCTCAAGAGTTGCTTATTTTCATCTTCAGGACATTGCAAAAATCAGAAACTTTCTATCAAAAACTGATGCAGAAAAACTAATCCATGCTTTTGTTACTTCTAGGTTAGATTACTGCAATGCTCTTCTTTCCGGTTACGCTGATAAATCAATAAATAAACTTCAATTAGTGGTGCACACGGCTGCTAGAATCCTGACTAGAACAAAAAAATTTGAACACATTACTCCAGTACTAGCCTCTTTACACTGGCTGCCTGTTAGCGTTAGGGCTGATTTTAAGGTTTTATTGTTAACCTATAAATCAATACATGGACTTGCTCCTACTTACCTCACTGAAATGATCCAGCCATACATACCTACACGTAACCTTAGATCGCAAGATGCAGGCCTTCTAATTGTACCTAGAATTTCTAACAAACAGCCGGAGGCAGGGCCTTCTCTCATAGAGCTCCACTACTGTGGAATGATTTGCCAATTAAGGGTAGAAATGCAGACTCAGTGCAAACTTTCAAGTGTCTACTAAAGACTCATCTCTTTAGCATGGTCTATGATTAAGTGTAGTCTGGCCCAGGGGTGTAAAGGTGACCAGAAAGGCTTGATACTGTCCACCCATGCTGTCTTGCCTGCTGGGCTCTCATCGCCACTGGGATGCCCTCCCTCCAATGCCATCCGGGGGCGGAGTCACTGGCTTGTTGTTGTCTCTCTGTTGCGCACATCGTGCAATTGGGCTGAAGTCTGTTGGCAATACTCGGCCCTCATTCAGGGTGGTTGCGGTTGGTGGGTGTCCCTTTGGTTGATGCTTGGCAATGTGGGTGGATTGATTTCCTGCCTGTTGGGCCCTGTCCGGGGCCTTCTTAGGGAGTTTTTCCTAGCCACTGAAATTCAACACTGTTGTTGTTTGCTCCTTGGGGTTTAAGGCCGGGTTTTTTGTAAAAGCACTTTGTGACAACTGCTGATGTGAAAAGAGCTTTAAAAATAAATTTGATTGATTGATTGATAAACGATTGTGAATCAATGTCATCTGTTTTGGTGCAAATGAAAGTGACAACAGGTGCACTGGAGAGGCAACAGCAAGACAACCCCCAAAAAGGGAATCGTTTTGCAGGTGGTGGCCACAGACAAATGCTCTTTCCTTCTCCTTCCTGACTGATTCTTCTCAAGTTTTGCGTTTTTGCTAGTGTCCTAGTCACTACTGGTAGCATGAGGCAATACTGTACCTGCAGCCCATTCAGGTTGCACAGGCAGTCCAGCTCTTGCAGGATGGCATATCCAGCACAATTGGCATTCACCAAAGATTTGCCGTCCTCTTCACTGATGAGAGCAGGTTCACACTGAGCACATGTAATAAACGTGAAAGAGTCTGGATACACTGTGTTGAACGTTATGCTTCCTGCAACATCATCCAGCATAACCGGTTTGGCGGTGGATCAGTGATGGTCTGGGGAGGCATATCCTTGGAGGGTCGCAAAGACCTCCACGTGCTAACCAACCATACCCTGACTGCTGTTTTTTACTGGGATGAAATCCTCAGACCCATTGTTAGATGTTATGCTGCTGCAGTGGGCCCTGGGTTCCTCCTGGTGCAAGACAGTGCCTGGCCTCATGGGGCTAGAGTGTGTAGGAAGTTCCTGGATGACGAAGGCATTGATGCAATTGACTGGCTCTCACGTTCCCCAGACCTGAATCCAATTGATAACCTCTGGGATGTTATGTATTGGTCCATCCAACGCCGCCAAGTTGCGCTACAGACTGTCCAGGAGCTGATGCCCTGCTCTAGGTCAGGGAGGTGATCCCCCAGGACACCATCCGCCGTCGCATCAGGAGCATTCCCAGATGTTGTCGGGAGTACATACAGGCACGTGGGGGCAATACACTAACAAGTCACATTATGACTTGCCGTGATGTAATTCATGCAAGTTAGAACAGCCTGTGATTTCCTTTAATTTTCGGTGTGGGTTTGTATCCAGCCCTCAATCGGTTAATTAGTTTGGTTTCCATTGACCATTTCGTTTTCAACTAATTACACCATGTACAGTAAAGATTTAGATCTTAAATATACTACATTCATCGAGATCCGATGTGTGATTTAAGTGTTCCCTTAATATTTTGGAGCAGTGTATAACAATTGCAAAGATGGCTTTGCTACCTCACTGTCACTACTCACTACTGTGTGTTACTGAATGGCAAAGATACACATCAAACCATAACTCAAAACCAACATTTTAATTCAGCTATGGCTGCCTCATTTCTTAATATGAAAGAATGAAAACAAGCTAAAATCAATGAGTTCAGTTGCTCTATAATCTTGCTTTAGAAGTATTGCCAATAAGGTTTGTTGCTTTATTTCAGTTAAATTACAGAATATTACATCATTCAATGATGATGTTTCAGAACAAAAAGGAAAAGCAGTCTGAGGGTATTTTAGAATACTTCCTAACATCTAACCACTGGCCAAGCAGTTGCGTGCCCACCAATAAATGTTAAACCAGGTGGTGTGACCCTGGTGGTGTTCTGTTGATTCCCACATGGCACGTCAAAATAGTGGCAATGTAGACTATTAAAGTAGAAAATGTTGACTCTGGGGAAAGGCCAAGAGGTGAGCAACAATGCTCTGGAGGGGAGAAAATCTCTTTGCATGTGTATTTGGGATTCTATGTGATTTACTAATATGGTCACTAACATTCTGTAGATGTTCCAGTCTTATTGATGACAAGAAGTTCAAAGGGAGCTAATGACTAAATATAACTATAGGGGCTTGGAAAGGCAAAAACATTGTTAAAATAAGTTATTTAGTAAAAAACTGTCATGCAATGTTGTAATTAGTTGAACAAATCTGTCTAAAATTGGTAGCAAAAAGAATCCTAGCTCCTAGGGACAGACAAGCACCACTAAACCTAGACCGCTTGGCTTGGGCTTGGACAGGAAACATTTGACATGCCTGGAGACGGAAAAGAGGGTTAGCCGGGGGAATTTCATCGGACTAACCCCAAGAAGGCTCTCATCAGCCTCAAAGTCCCTTGTCCAGCCCGAGTTTGATCCATTCAGGGTTAGCATGTGAGCCAGGCCATTCCCTTTTATCATGAGCTCGAAACACAGGAACTAGACAGAGCCGAGAACCAAGGGCGGCAGCGGAGCTCATGTCAGACTTCAACCATTGCAAAAACACAACACACCTCAAAGGCACAGTTTCCAACAGATATTGCACGAGCTGCGATGAACAATGGCAGAAGTAGCATGAACCAGGCCAGGACTCAGCAGGTTCCTCAAAGGGGTCGGTTGAGAAAATGTAAAAGCAGCCTGAGCATGGACATGGCCAGGAATGCGAACCCAGCCCTAGAGCCATTGTCAGCATTTGCTGCATGCACAAATACCGGCTGGCTCAACTCAGCCTTGCAGTGACAGACCACAGCGACAGACCACAGCGACAACGCCCGATGGGGATGTAACCCAAAGTGGACAGTTTCATTGCCACTGTAGCAGAAAGCAAAGTCACATCTGAAAGGTAAGAAAAAAGAAAAGAAGCGACAGAAAGAGAACCACCTTTATAACATCCCATATTCAAAAATACAAATTCATTGCCAATTATTTTTCTGTTCGTTTGGTCATTATGTTTAAGGTAGTGTTATCATTATACATTATTACACATAACCCCACCAAGTATTAATAGTGTTTGTCATGTAAAGTAGCTACCATATTTTACTGATTACAACATTCACACCAAGACAAAAAGTGTGTGGGTAAGGAAAGTAGAGAGGAGAAATTAAGCAGGATGTGAATTATTTTACTGACTGTCACTGTCAAATAGAGACTAAGTGTAGACACAAGTGTAGAACAACCCCATCCTCCAAAGCTGTAGTTTGAAGGACTTTTACAACCTGGCTCAAGTTTGTTATAGACAACTTTAAATGTCACATCATATGACAATACATTTGATTTAATGCATCTTAAGGAATGTGGCACTGAAGGCAATGTGTGCCATGAACTGACAAGGCATGTTATGGCGTATAACTTGTTATGTCATGGCAGTGTTGAAAGGTGAAAGCTGTCCTATTATCCTACTGTAGGTTGGTTTATCCATATGAATAATACCTCAGAACATATCAAATATGCCTCACAGCCGAATATTCATCAGCCATTTAAAAAATTACAACTGCTCAGTGCACATGATTTTCAAAGCTGCACTCTTCTTGAAGTGTCAATAGAGACATTCTTGTTATGCCCTTTTTGTCAAAATGAAACCAATCCGTTCCAAATATTGTTGAGTGTTAATTATAAAGCTGCTTTTTAAGTTTTGAGTGAAACCAGCAACAGCAGATCCTACCCCACTTCAAAATAAAAGGGATAAATGTACAATGCTGCACAATGGAATTTAATTCAGTCACACAAAAGCTCAAGAACTACAGTTCTTTTGTTTAGTGATTCAATTTTCAGTTTGAATATGAAACAATCCAGTAGCAATGGAAAACCAAGCTCACAACAGAGAAAGACGTGGGAATACAGTGAAGATTAAAAACTGCAATGATAATGTTGTGCGTCCTAAATCCTTGTGGTCTGTACTGTCGTCTCTTTTGGCACGATACAGCGTAAACTGCAAACCTGCATTCTGAACTCTTGTCGGCATGCTGTAATACAAGACGATTTTTTTAAATGTGTGTACTCAGGTTGTTTCATATACTTCTCTGTTGCGATTCCACTCTTTCTGTTGATGGCTTGTTGTGCTAAGAAAGGTACAGTTGCTTTCTGTTGGAGAAAGAATGTTACAACTCCCCGGCATTGTGAGGTGTGGTGTGCTGGTATGCTATAGGAGAATTTAATTGAAAATAAGTGTTCAACCCTGACTTCAACTTTTGGTGCTCCATCTAAAGAAGAATTCTACTCCAGGAAATCTTGCATTATTAATTATTCATTATGAAATGTGTACTTCTACAACATACCCAGCATGTGAAAATACAATTTTACTATTAAAGTTGCTGATGATGATCCTATTTCTGTAAATGATAAAAGGGATTTGGTGAGTATCTTGCCCGGGAGTTGAACTCAACCAGGTAGTTTGGACTATCTCAGAGCTTGGCTCGGTAGTGCACAGTGTAGTGAACCATTCAGACATAAATATATTATGTAGAACAGACATGTTACTATGACATAGAGATTGAGGTATTCCTGACATCTGCAAGATTCAGTAGGCTGCGCCCTCCTGAATGTGAACCCAGGGGTATCTATGGTGTTACAGAACCAATAGCTGAAAACAAATCTACAGTATATCTCCCAGTTCATTCAAGGTAAACCTTTTACTGACACTGTTGGTATTTTGCATCTCATTAGGGCTGATGCATGGGCAACATTAAATGTCACATAAAGGGCATAGATTGTTATGCAAATGTTAAACATGGAATGCATATTGCCCTTCATATTGTGTTTCTTTCTTAGAAAGAACATAATCAAAGAACTCTGTTACAGTTAGTTTGTCAAGCTGAGCACCTCGTTTATATGAATTAAATAGCATTTGGCTCAAAATTCAGGTGCTACATTTTCATAGGTACTACATTTTCATTCTGACAAAAACAAAATTCAACACCCTCACTAACAGAATACAAACAAGTCTGCAGGAACATGTGGTAACACTTAAACCAGCCTGTTGGTGACATCCATTTGTTCTAGTAACTTATTTGTCTTTACTGAATGTTAGCTTTCATGGAAACACCAGAATTTTTTTTCCACAGGGATGAAATATCTTATACTTATTTGACAAATACAGTGCCAATTCGTACAATATAAAAAGTTCTACATTTCTCTCAAGTACCACATATCACTTCTTTAGACCCTTGGACTTTAGTTTCCATGCATGGATCCTGAGCTTCCAGGTGGCACAGCAGTTTTAGGTAATATTTTGTGGTACTGTCCACCACAGTGTAGGTTTAAGCCAGCTGGCTGGTTAGCATGTGGCTGGGAGCTTCATGTGGTGGTATTGTCAGCAGGAATTTTACTTGATGCTTTGCTCTCTTGAGACTGTCAGATGGGGAGTTGTTGTGTAGACAGGGCCATAGATATGTACAAATGGATATCATAAAAAAGGGATTAAATACACCAATCAGCCATAACATTATGACCACCTACCTAATATTGTGTAGGTCCCCCCTTTACCACCAAAACAGCCCTGAACCATCGAGGCTTGGACTCCACTAGACCTCTGAAGCTGTGCTGCGGTATCTGGCACCAAGACTTTAGCAGCAGATCCTCCATCCTCCATGAATCGGACATGTTTGTCCAGCATATCCCACAAATGCTCGATTGGATTGAGATCTAGTGAATTTGGAAGCCAAGTCAACACCTTGAACTCGTTGTGTTCCTCAAACCAGTCCTGAACCATTTTTGCTTTGTGGCAGGGCACATTATCCTGCAGAAAGAGGCCAATGCCATCAGGGAATACCGCTGCCATGAAAGAGTGCACATGGTCTGCAACAATGCGTAGGTAGGTAAGCATCATACCGCCTCCGCCGGCTTTCCTCCTTCCCATAGTGCATCCTGGTGCCATGTGTTCTCCAGGTAAGCGACGCACACGCACCCGGCCATCCACGTGATGTAAAAGAAAACGGGATTCAACAGACCAGACCACCTTCTTCCATTGCTCCGTGGTCCAGTTCTGATGCTCACGTGCCCATTGTAGGCGCTTTCAGCAGTGGACAGGGGTCAGCATGGGGATCCTGACTTGTCTGTCTTTTCTCTGCTTATTTTGCTTAAGATTAAGATTCTACGCATGTATTACACTAAATAATTATTCACAAAACGAAATACCAATGGTCACCAATTACCAATTCAGCAAATGTATTACATGTTACCAGGGTTGGGTAGGTTAAATGTAATCCGTTACAGTTACAAGTTACCTGTCCAAATTTGTAATCAGTAACATAACTTTTGGATTACTCAAACTCAGTAACGTAGTCTGATTACTGAATTACTTTTAGATTACTTTCATATTAAGAAGCATTGGGAAAAAAATAGGAACAACCTATAACCAATTGAACACCTTTTCCGGGATCAATCAATGTTAGAGTTTACATTGCTGGCCAAAAACTGAATTTGCATTTTACCTTATGGGGTTGTGTACAGTGCCTTTGGAAAGGGTTTCTAAGCCATTGCTTCTACTTGAATATGATTGGGCTACATCTCTACATTACACACTAAAGGTCTGTCTGATATTCCAATTAATCCAATAACCATCGATCTTCCAGAATCTGACTTTTTATTTGAACATAACCCAAAATCTAATGATGCTTAAGCCTATTTTGTTATTTATGTTTTATTTATGTTTTAATTGCTTCAAAACATTGTTGAAAAATAAATGGCAATTACTCCAAAAGAGTTTTGACACTGTTGTATATAAAAATTAAGATATCCGTAGCTTTTCGCGAATAAACTAAATCTGCAGTAGTCTGATGTTTTGCTCCCCAACCAACAACATTGTCAAAATGTTGCAGAAACCCCAGGCACTCGAATGCACGTTTGCAATCGTGAACACCCGCATAGAAATAAGATTTACCCGCGCGAACGTAACCTGCGATTATTAGGGTCACCAGTGATGGATTTCAAAACACAAATAAATAAACTGTGATTATAAACCTGCACTCTTACCTTAAAGTAAATGACGTCAGCAGCCAATGATAACCAATGAACACAATTTTCAGAGATGCAAAGCAAGCAGAATCACATGGCCTACCTGTATGGACGGAGTTGATGTGGCTGCGTCAAATGCAAATAATCATCCTTTGGCAGAGTGCTTCCCAACACACATTTTTTCTCCTTAAATGTCGTGGTAAATTCCATATAATGTTTTATCTTGAAGGCAGCGCCATGTAACAGCTATCTAAATAGTTGCCTAATCTATTAAAAAATTCCTGTCTAAGTTCTTCGGTGCAACTCGTTCTGGCTGTGTTATTCGGTGCATTTGACAAATAAACCGTGAAACTAGAAAAAGATATAACACCTGGTAGGTCATTGTTCTGAGAAAGATGGCGTGGAGTAGATAACTAAATAATATGTTATATGGATTAGCTAATATTATCGTAGATTTACTCTGTTTTTACCAACCATCCAACCAACCAAAACCGGAGAAAATTGAACTAGCGTTTAATCCGTCATTAATCTGGTTATGCCAGCGAACCACCTTTGCGCGCATGATGATCACACACAACTGAGGCGCACAATTCTTATTTTGGTTCAAATAACGATGTTTTTAAAACATTAAATAATAAACTCAAACATGCGTTTGAACGTCGGTGTCATAATTATTTCGTGCACCTATTCGTTTTTAATTGCAGTAATCCATAAGTAATCATACATGTTTTCAAATGTATCTGTAATCCGATTACAATATTTTTGTGGGTAACATAACGGATTACAGTTTCAGTTTTTTTGTAATCCGTTACTCCCCAACTCTGCATGTTACTGTACAACTGACAAATGACTTTTCTATATTTTCATGTAAGCTACTGTAAATCGTTCTTTGAAATTGTGTACATGTTTATATTCTTTTTTCGTTGTCACATGTACGTCTACCTTGGGAACCTCATTGCTGCTATCCCTGCATTTCAGTTGCACATGCCACCTTGCACCTTCAATTTGCACATTTATACATCCCACTTATACATTGTTCCTAATTGTTTCACGTGGAAATGTTTTGCACTCTTCTATTTCCACTTCTGGTTAGATGCTAACCAGTGGTGTAGTGGAGGGTATGCGCAGGTATACTGTATACCCACTTTTTTGTCAACTGCCATTGCGTACACTCACTTCTTACCAGTGGTTTAGTGGAGGGTATACGCAGGGATGAGGGGTGATTCGTGCATTTAATAGGCCTAGGGAAGCTGTCTCCGCGTCTATGGTCGTGTATAATGGAACGTCTGAATAACGTGTCGTCTGAACTTTGCGTCTGTGGTCCGCGTCTATGGTCGTGTATAATGGAACGTCTGAATAACGTGTCTGTGGTCGTGTATAATGGAAGCCTGAATAACTTCTCGTCTATGCTTTGCTAGCAAGTGATGAATCGCATCTTGGTTGTTAGCTCTAGCATTGCTGTGAGTTTTTTTTTTTTATTGATTTTGTTCATTTAATGACCAAAATGTCATGATCTGATCATTTTACTAGCCTATGTATCCCCCATTCACCCAAGTATAGGATAATAATATTAATATAATATTAATATAGTGCATTGTGAAAACACTTTGACCGATGTATTTGTTTTGTATTTAGGCATAGTTGCAGGGTAAGTTTGACTATGTGTTATAAAGTGAATGCCTTTTGTATTCAGGCGCTGTTGCTCAACTGCAGAGGCCCTACGCGGTCCTAAGGTAGAGTAAAACATTCGCGAGAATAAGGGGAACGAGTAGGAAGTACTGCGATACCTGTGATGGTTGAGTAGCGCCCATATTAAAGCCATAATTGATATCGAGTTGGAGAACTGTGTCTTTCATCACTCATGGATCACTATTACAGTTAAAAATTGTAACTTAATTAAATAATCATTGGGTTTATTTGTGACCAAGTGTTTATTTTGCTTGCCCATATATACAAGTTCACATTTCCTAATTCATTTGTATTTTATGAGTGAAGAGTTTGGCTATTTCAGTAAGACAATTACCTATTCATATACCTCAAAATCAAACAAAATATTATGTTCCCTTTGTTTTCACAATAGCATAAGCCAGGTGTCTCCAACTCTGCTGCTGGAGATACTATCCTGGTTGTTTTCACTCCAACCCAAATTTAGCTCACTTTCAAATAATTAGACAGTCAGTGAAGGCTGCATATACATGGGGTTGGAATGAAAACGACCAGGACAGTATTTCTGGAGCAGGGTTAGTACATACGATCTTTCACTTGTGTTGTGTAAGTCTTGACATAGACTTGTAATGTGCATTTAAAAAAATAAAATAAATGCTAATAGTGTCATGAACTTGCAAAATCAGGTGCTCTAGAAATGTCAGTACATCATAAGGGGATACCTTTTTGCTTGCTTAAAGTCTGGCAATTTTCGTTTCATACTACTGTCTGAAATTTAGAACGATAAAAGCTCTAACATTGTTGTGCTGCCCATCCATTGATACATTGCATTAAAATATGACTAGTTTATATACTACCCCAGGGTTCTCACACTTTGGTCCTTTAGAACTAGGGTGCAGGCTTTATATCCAGTAATACCAAGGGCGTAGAATTAGGGGGGACGGGGGGTCATGACCCCTCAATATTACAGGCAGGTCAATGTGACCCCCCTGGAAAGGAATGAAAACCCTGGGATCCATTGACCCTGACCCCCCCAATATACAGTACAATCCTACGCTGTTAAGTAATACACATTGAATAAATCATTCTAGTGATCACTCGTCTGGTCTATGATTAGCTGAGTAATGTGTTCCAACTGGGCAGGAAATAACCTGCACAGTAAGTTTGAGGTCCCAAGCCTACATATTGTTAACATTGTTTTACATCTGATAGCTGATGATCAGAAGTAGAGAAAAAGACTGAACCTGGCATGGAAGACTTCACATTTTGGCATTACTAAGGATAGAAATGCTACTATTAATACTTCACTTAGACCAGAATTAAGTCATTTACATTTAAAACTTCACATTGCCCCTTGAAATGATTGTGCATACAAAATAATTTACTTAGTTCTGTTAAGAAAGGTATCATGATTTTATTGAGACTAAAAACAATTATGCATCCAGTACAGTATAGCACACGATTTTAACAAGATAGACTATAAATAAGCTACAGATTAATTATGAGCTTTGCTGTTTAAATATTGTGCATTTTTTGTTTTGTGTGATACTGCTTGGAATGTGAACTTCAGACAGTTTTAAGTAGTTTAATACGTCTGAATGCCTATAATACGTGTAGAGGTCTGAATGTCAGGGTTCTAATATATTTCATGCAGTCTAAGTCCATGGACCTTAAGTTAACTATTGCAATCCCAAACTATTCGCTGTGGTTATGCAGGCATCTGGGCACAAGGCAATAAAAAATAAATTTCACACATACATGAATATATTAGTAATAGCAACTATTTCTTTACAGGTGCGAAAACCCAAGGAAGACTTTAACACCGTCATAACCCTCGATAAACTTTAGATGATCTACCTGTGACCCCGCAACCCTCACTGTTTTTAGGTGATTGGTGAATAGGTCTCTAATATCTGCGCTCGACAGCAGAAAGCACTGTTATGTTAATGATCATTCGCCTATGGATTTCGAAACGATTACAGCAGTAGCCTATCGACTCAATTCAAGTCCAAACACAAATAAAGCCGTCAAGATCATTTGACAGTGTAGCAACCGATACAGATCATTTGTCAATAGAAATAATGATAATTAAACACACAAAAGAAAAGATTCCGCGGCTTTTTCCATTTGTAAATTCCGAACTGAAAAACGCCCTGCTCAGTCCCATGAGAGCATGTCTTTCCTAGTAGGTTTTATGACAGAAAATAGAGCAATCGAGCGGAAGATTTTTTTTTACTATTGTGCAGCGCAGTCAATGCGTCAATTAATTTATTCAACAGCTGTACAATACCTATGTTGTTTAGACGACACGTAATACGTTATAGAGACGCGCTGTAGAGACGCGTTATAGAGACGCGTAATATAGACGGGTTCATGTTAAGATTTTCAATGATCAATTCACTCGTAAAACTGTCACGTGACGTTTTCCCTAGGCCTATTAAATGCACGAATCACCCCTCATACGCAGGTATATGTTTTTTACCCACTTTTTTGTCAGCGGGCAAAGCGTATACTGACTTCTTACTGATGCGTATGAATGTAGTACAGTGAACGTATATGCAATATACATTATTTTTGTGATAAAGCATGCAAAATTAGCACACAAAAGCCAGTCGCATAATTATTACAAACGAACATTTTAAAAACGACCAATAAATAATGTGCCCGAGACCGACGTATGACATAGCTCTGATTGGCTGGTTTTTTAGAACCTCATGTTACTTCACTTCAGTCAAATATTTTTGCCTGCCAGAATATTCATGGATTTTTTCCCCCGAGGCAAAATGAAATTTCCATAGGCTTAACGTTACTTCCGAAATACATTATGAAACAACTTTGTCATTTGTCCAACCAAATAAACGTAGTCGAGCAGCAGACAACACTGCCAGCTCTGCTGTTGCACTTCCAGATTTTGAAAGATTTTGAAAGCAACCGGATCCTCCATGGTAAGGACTTGGTTCCCCCGTTGGTACAGACTGTACCGTACAGTATATCAGTAAATGACGTATTTTTGCCTTAAATCAATTTGTCAATGTTGCGGTTTGGCAGTACTCCCTCGTTAACTGCCTTAGCTAGCTAACGTTTTCTAGATAACTTTACTGTTGACAATTTTTGAGTTTTGGAAATGGTAGCTAGTTCAATTGGAAAATGCGGGTAGGGAAGCTGACATCAGGACTGATTGCCAGATTTCTTATTTAAAACCTTTCAGCTTTCATATAGCCAAGAGTGAATCATACCAGAGGTTTCGTTAGGATCACAATACATTCGGGGTTTAGCCCACCCTCTCGCCCCGCCTGGGACAGAAAGTACAGGGTTTTGAATGTACATGCGGAAAATTTCAATGTACACGCTAGCGGCCTACACGTCTACATTGTCATAATGCGCGATCGTAATTCTAAATGAAAAGATCAGGGGCTTTTTATGTATTTTTATTTTTTTTGGTCCGTTTGAGATCCTGGGCTATTCATAAAAGATCCGTGGCTATAGCCCCGGACGCCCAGGGCTAACGACGCCACTGGATCTTACAGCACATAGCTTGCTTTTTTAATACAATATAGCAATCTTGTGGTGTAAATTGGTCATCTTATTTGCACTTTCATTGTAAATTACTGAGTATACTGTATGTTTTTTGTTCTTCATAGACATCAATGATTAGCCAGACCTATAGACAGTAAAGTAAGTGAAAGATTTACTCTAAAGTCCAAAAAGCTCTGGTTAGGATGCAAGAAACTGGGTAAGTTAGAGTAGTTCAAAGACTTGGTTTCCAATGTATCTACATGGTGTTAGACAGGGATTGGCAGTATTGATTAGTGTATGTATTTTAAATATGTATTTCAAATACAAAATATATTTTTGTCATTTGTATTTGATGAAAATGGCTTCATATTTTGTTTCAAAATACATTAGTGTTTTGTATTTTGTAGCTTAAACATACTGTAAAATAGTTTGTGAAAAGTCTAAATGATGACATCATAAAAATGCTGTCTCTGATT
Source organism: Esox masquinongy (assembly GCA_016801175.1). NCBI lineage: Eukaryota > Metazoa > Chordata > Actinopteri > Esociformes > Esocidae > Esox > Esox masquinongy. The sequence continues at coordinate 45,035 of JACXGI010004918.1, forward strand.
GGTGCCTACTCAGTAATTTGCCCAGATTTGTTGAGATCAGAACAGAAAAGGCATCCATACCTGAAGAAGGTCAAGGTGAGAAATGTGTATTTGGCATCTTTGGAGGAGTATCCCCTAATCAAACACCTTTTTGGAGGTTTAACACAATCATCCCATTCTCAGCTCCAGTAGAGCATTTATTTTCCTTTGCTGGACTGATCAACCAGCCCCATCAACGACGTTTAAATGCCACAACTTTTGAAAAGTTAGTTGTACTTAAAGGAATCAGTAGCTAAAGAGACCTCTGCAATGTAGGCCACAGGGCACACACTCTCATTCAATACACTCCCTCTCTCACACACACTCACTCAATCAATCACATGCTTACTTTCTCACCCACACTCACACATAAGTTTGACTGTTTTTGGTAGAACCTTTGAACTGTTTTGGAATACCTGGTCTGTAGTATTCTCTATTGTAGGATTCTCTATTGGAGTTTAAGTAAGTGTTCTTACTAGACTATTAATGTGTGTGTCCTCTATACCTATATTCTGAGGCTCTCAATAGATTCAGCGGTTGGAGTTGGGTTAATACTCCTTGATAAGTTCTGTTGCTACTTTCTGATTACGTTTCTGGCTACATTTAAAATCGAAACATATTGATCATTTAATAATTGTTGACAAAGTGCTGAAATGTTTGTTTTCAACTTTTAAATTGGTGTCCAATGATTGATAAATAAATAATTGATTTCTAAACGATTGTACCCTAATTGAAGTAGCTGTTTTTGCATACCATTGATCATGATTTTGCATACCATTGCATGAATGACTGCCTGACACATAATTTATTATTATGTTTATGATTAACAATCAAATTATTAATTGCTTAGATACTAGAATATGAATAAAGGTATGAATAAAGGTGCCATCTGTTGTATTCTCATGAATGACTTGTTTGTCATTGAGTCAGTGTTGCTGATGCAAAGTAGGCCCTTCATTACCAAACACCAAGTAACTAAATTAGGATACAATTATGAGTCATTAGCAAAATCCCAGGATTTTCACTCTTTTTCCAGGAGGGTCACATTGACCTGTCTGTAATATTGGGGGGTCATGACCCCCCCCCTCGTCCCCCCTAATTCTACGCCCCTGATTACAGTATACCCACTTCTCCGGGCACCACTACACCACTGATGCTAACTGCTTTTCGTTACACTGTACTTGTACTTGTTCAATGACAATAAATTTGAATCAAATCTAATGAATAGAAATGAAATAGCAATGACATCAATGGATGAATGGGTGATAATCCCCTGACCAACCCAGACACACCTATGCATTTGACTTAAGTGTATTGATGAAAAATTATGATGAGGGTCAAAATTGTATATAATCTGAACTCGGTGAGCAAGTCAGACACAATTCAGACAATTTACAGCATTTAGTTCACAATGGCAAACAGAACCCGATGATTCAAAGCCCTGACAGCATTGCAGATGCTGTAAAATTTAGATGAGATGGAGTCAGATTGAAACAGATTGCGAAATCGACGTCTCGGATGTCAGGGCGTCATCTGATTCTGAGCTGCCACCTCCAATGACTGAGCCTCCTAGCAAAAAATAAAATAAACAAAACAACAGCGACCACAAATGCCACTGCAAGACACTACTGTAAGTTATCCTTTAATCATCCTTTTACTCTGCTAATCGAATTTACATTTTAAATTTCGTTATTCATGTATGTTACGGTGTGGTAAGCAAGGAGCCCAGGCGCACAATGAATGGTGAAACAAGTGTTTGCTAAGCTGAAAAGCGTAATGCGTAATACAATGAAGGCCGAAATGGCTAGAACTGATACAAAGGAACAAGCACACTAGGCGAGAATAACAACGAGCACACGGACAACTAGCAAAATACACTCCACAAAGACTCCGACAAACACAAGGGTTATAGGCTGTAGTAGTGAGGATCTGGTGTGCAGTCGGAACAATGGACAGTGGTAGCTAATTGGCCGGTGTTAGGGAGCAATGCAGTCGAGCTTCCTCAGAGAGAGGCGATCACAGGAGGCACAATGACAGTGTAGGCTACTGTAAATCATCCTTTGATCATCCTTTTACTCTGCTAATCAAATTTACAAATACAATTCAATGAATAATAGACAGCAATGTTTTTACTTGAAGAGAGGCTACATATCCCTGGATCTATCACTTTTATTTCTACAAGTAGCGTATGTGCTATTCATTCTTTGAAATGTATCATGTTTATCTGGCAACCATGCTTTAGGCCTATGTACGGCTATTCATGCGTATATCATTTGATCATCGCAAACTGTTCAATAATGTCTCTTATTTTTCCTTGTACATCATCAAAATGAGATAAAAATGAAAACTTTAAATTCTAATGGATTGATCTTAGAATAATTTAAATGTTCTGTAATTTTAATTTTGTACATTTGTAGGGCCTAATCAACGAATGAAAATACTATAGCCTGTGTTCTTAGAAATAAGTGTTTTATGTATTCATTTTTTTTCTTCTTCATATGATAAGACATTCTATACAAACACATTCTTGTATTTCTCAAATTAACCATTTAAATTAAATTCTCTCATTCATTATTTTTTAGACTATTCTATATAGTTTGATGACGACCCAGTAGCTTAACTGATGCTCTGGCTGGATGGTGATGTTGCGGACGAGAATGTGTATGCTAATAGGGCAGATTTGTATGCTAATGACGAGAAACTGCGTTCGGCTCTGGCTGATATTGTTGGTCTGAAAGGCCTGGCGGTTCTAGTGTTAACTCCAAGCAATTTCCTTGCATGAGCCAATAAAATATTCAAATGTTTGCTGCAATGCATACATCCTAGTTAACATAATTAGCTACACATGGTAATAAAGAAGCTACGGTTTGCTGCTAACATACAACTTATCGCTTTGAAAAAAAAATCAAATAAGCTTAATATTTCCATGCAGCTGAATTTTTTCTGTGTATTTTGCCCATATGGAAAATAAATATATTTTTGCAATGCAAAATGTATGTAGAATATATGATGAATATATGTTGAATAAATTTAACTTAATTCAACAAAATGTATTTCACCTTTTACTCTGAAATGCATTTAAAATGTATAAATACATTTAACTTTATTCAAAATACATTTCAGCTATCAACATGTAATTCAGCTTTTATTTCTGAACTGTATTTGAAAATGTATAAATACATTTCAGTTTTGTCCAAATGTATTTCTCCGTCAAAAATGCTCTCATTACAATATGTATTTTGCATAGAAAATACATTACAAAATGTATTTTGAAGCCCATATTAAAATGCATTTTTCAGATCCTTTGAAAGTAAAAAGATGAAATGTAATTACCGACGTATTGATTATATCACTTTTAGGTGTTGAAACACATTTTATAGATATACATAACCAAAATACATTTCATTTTGTAGTCACAAATATGTTCTAACGTACTTCAGCAATCTTGGTAAGGCCACTACTTGCCCCTCGATGTAATAATCCTGTTTGGAGTAGTGGTTAGTGCGCCTGACTATCGAACATGAGATCACAGGTTGGAAATACAGCAAGCCCAATGTTACGGTGTGTTTAGACATGCATTTAAAAAATGTATTAAACAATTTTTTATAAATATATTTAAGCGGCCAATTCAAAAATTTTGACATATTTAACAAATGTATTCAGGAATATATTTTCCAAATATGTTCGGAAATATATTTTCCAAATGTATTCAAAAATATATTTACAATACATTTATTTTAAAATACACCAGAACAAGAAATGTCATGTACCCGTACTTTAGGATGACCAGACGTCCCCGTTTTCCGGGGACAGTCCCCGTTTTTGGTGGCATGTCTCCGGCTGGAGTTGTCCCCGGAAATGTCCCAGTTTTTAACTGCGCGTTAAAGAGACCGCAAAGTGAAATAATATTTTACGTGGCAAAAAAGACCGGGCAGCATAGCTTACTGGTTGACGTCTCAATCGCACTAAGCTTGTTTTTGGCCAACAGAGGGGGCTGCTCGCTATAGTAACTTCATTCAACTTTCTGCTAATTATTTGCTCACGCTACTTTTAGAGAAAACTGCTGTGGGGAAACTCAGCCAGAAGCGAGCATGTGTCAAGTGAATCCACAACATCACCACAAACGTCTTTTCGAGACAGGTTTTAATCGTTTTAGATACTAACTAGTGATGTTACAATGTCACAATTTATTATTATTAAATAGATAGATGATCTGCTCTAAAAGGTTTAAAATAGTTTATTCTAGCTAACGTTAGCTATGTAGAGGTTAGCTAGCTACTGTCTAGGTTAAAAAACGTTGACATATAACGTGCAGTAGACGGGCTATTTTGAAAATATGATCATACTAAATTAATGCACAATTATAAAAATATTTATTTGTAGATTACAATTTGAATGATTTGACACAAGTATTGAGAAAATATATTTAGAAATCTTCATGGATAATATTAGCATAATATTTTCTGTTAGAGAGTGGAGAGGAATGAAAGGAGGAAGACTAGATAGGAAGAAGATTGAAGGAGATTGAGGAGGAAAGGTAAAAATATGATTACAGAGCCTGCCAATGTATTATTACAAACAATGTTTTTGAGATAAAATACAAAAATGAGGCAAGCAATAGGAATCTGTTAACCAAAGTACTTTATCTAATAGTGTATTATTTATTATTAAAGATTGGAGAGGAAGGAGAAGAGAGTGAGAAGGAAAAATTAAGGGAGTAAAAAGAGTGAAGCAAGGAGGGTGTAAAAGATGAGGTGGAAAAGTAAAGAGAAGGAAAGGAAGAAAGAGAAGAAAGATGAGTGAGCAAAAGAGGAGAACGATTGTTGTAGAAGAAAAAGTCTATTGTCTCTGTTTTGAAATTTTGCTCATGTTCTCTTCTGCTGTTATTCTGCCCAGACAACCAGGACCACTGAATGGCTGTTCAGATTGGACAGTTCTGTCTTTTCTGTGGTGTTTCTGTAATATACAGGTGCTGGTCATATAATTAAAATATCATCAAAAAGTTGATTTATTTCAGTAATTCCATTCAAAAAGTTAAACTTGTATAATGTATACATTCATTCCACACAGACTGATTTATTTCAAGTGTTTATTCCTTTTAATTTTGATGATTATAACTGACAACTAATGAAAACCCCAAATTCAGGCTCTCAGAAAATTAGAATATTGTGAAAAGGTTCAATATTGAAGACACCTGGTGCCACACTCTAATCAGCTAATTAACTCAAAACACCTGCAAAGGCCTTTAAATGGTCTCTCAGTCTAGTTCTGTAGGCTACACAATCATGGGGAAGACTGCTGACTTGACAGCTGTCCAAAAGACGACCATTGACACCTTGCACAAGG